>JAODTT010005688.1:0-10825 GCA_025400115.1 Pentamera pediparva
AGAAGCTTGTTTTAGAAGACATAAGATCGTACATGGTCAGTAATAAAGGAATTCTGACAGATCGACAGAATTTTTTTTTTTTTTATTCAAAAATTGAAAATTTTTCTCACCCGACGGAAATTATGAAAAAACGCAGTAGAACACCAAAAAACGCGATTTGCGCCGCGAAAAACGCGATCGCGGCTTTGTCCAATCCCTAAGTTTATCCTTGTTTGACGTGGAACAAAGAGCAAGCTTCCCTCTTCGATATCGGGCTAGGCATGCAATCAGCAAGTCAGGTAATTTTACTATAATCTTCTGGTTCGTGGAACATCCTTCTGATTAGTTCTGATCCCTCTGAGTACTCGCTACTCTGTGACATTTTCATGTCGATCTCATCCATATCGCAATTCAGGTTGTGGTGATATGGGAGGTTCTGCCTGTGTTCATCATTTAAGGTGAGGCATACACTTGATAAAATCAGTAAATGGTACAATTAGAGTCTTCTGGTTTGTAAAACTACTCTCTGATTGGTCACAGTTTTCAATTCTATGTGACATTTCGAGTCAATCCCGTCATCAGAGCGGTATTCAATATGTGACGCTATTGAACGTATGTCCTGGTTCCCTAACACCCATAGAGAGGGTAATGTGCAAAAACCAGTCCTAGCTATATCTGAACTGAGTTGTTGATGCAAGAACATGTAATTCAATATATTCTTCTATAGATTATGCATCTCTTTGGGTCACACTGACTATTTTATTGTAGTCCAGTCATCCATCTATCACACTGTTGAAGTGCACACAACTTGGTTTCACAGAGGTGGTTTTTGATGGTTTGTGATGAGGCTGCGTGAATACTCAAGGTAAAACTTTATATTGCCACATGGCAAGCATGATGGGTTATGCTGGGATTGCTTGCATGCTTTGAAACACTGCATTGTTGAATTGAAACAACAGCTGTTATGAGATTCATCCTTCTTCCGAGTGACCCCACACAACACGAAACGGCTCCAAGCAGTGTGCTGCCTAGTCGATGCTGCCTTCCTACAACTATCAAGTAGTTGGTGGCTCTTTGTCGGAATGCTATCTGTGCAGCTGTTGCCTGTCAATATAAGTAACTTGTGCATCTTCTATACCATTTAAATCGAATTCATTGAGCAACTGTGACACCATGTCTCTATAGCCACATGGCATCCTATCAGATACTACATTGTTGAATTGAACCAACTGTTGCTATGAGCATTCTCCATTTTGGTGTACCTGATACCAGTTCCTACCCCCACAGAGGGTCTGACTCCGCTTAGTCAATAACCGTCCTACTGCCACTGAGTGATTGGTTGTCGATCTAACTGTGTATCCTATCAGATATTACATTGTTGAATTGAACCAGTCAATGCTATGAGCATTCTCCATTTCAGTGTACCTGACACCAGTTCCTACCCCCACAGAGGGTCTGACTTGGCTTAGCCAATAACTGTCCTACTGCCCCTAAGTAATTGGTAGTCTAACTGTGTATCCTATCAGATATTACATTGTTGAATTGAACCAACCGTTGCTTAAGCATTCTCCATTTTGGTGTATCTGACACCAGTTCCTACCCCCACAAGGGGGTCTGACCCCGCTTAGTCAATACTGCTCTCCTACCGATAGCTCTAAGAGCTGATGGCAGTGAGTCATCTGCTTCAGAGATGGTGGTACTGTAACTCCTGTGTTCTGTAGTGAACTTGGGTGGTCTATCTACATTTGACACTTGGCAGACTTGCTTGAAGTTCCCCTGCCTTTGTCGCCTCCAATCTTCAACCGAACTTCCTCCGGGCTGATTGCATCATTTCAGTGCAAGAGGTTGAGGCGAAACACCTGAAATGGGAAAACGAATGAAATTACAGGAAACATTAACCTACACTATAAAACATTGCATTGCTCGTTCGAACAAATGAAAATATCTCATAATTTGGTGCCTCATCTGTTGAGTCCGTTTAGCTGTTGGAAGACTTTCCCCTCAAGCGACTTGACACTGACCCACTGTGTCTTCTTGATGATGGTTGTAGCCCCATCTTTATCCTTGTGCCATTGCGGCGGTAACCAGTGAATGAGCATGTTGCCACTGATGATTTTGTCTTGTTGGGCTCTAAGCAAACTCTCACATTTGGCAGCACTCCCAAATTGTCTCAGCCATCTATCAAAGCAGAAAATAAACAAGCAAAATATGCAGGTTTAAATCATCCTAAAACTGTTGAGGTTCATGGTTGGCCAATGTGATTCTTCGTGTACCTACCTTTTGAGCTCTCTTGATTTCTTCCAGGAAGTGCAGATGTCTGCTTCGACCTTGAAGAATTGTCCTTTCGGCAGTGTCACTCTAGTGTGGTTCATTGCGTCCAGCGTTTCCTTCAGGTTCTTTGACCGCAACTCTTGCTCAAGTTGCTCCTCAGGACATCCCTTACTGATGACTTTCCTTGTCTTTGCCAGTAAGTGTGACTTTGCAGTACATCACTTCAGCACGATTACCTTGTTGTTACCATGTTGATAGCCCAGCCAGGGAGAGAAAGCTTGGTTCCTCAGCCAGCTTTTCACAAACTTCACATACCTTCCAAGTTTTGGTCATGTTGTTTTTTGGCTGGCTTTCTTGTTGGAAGTGCTGGGCTGACTGGGCTCCCCATCTAATATGCAATCATCGTCGTCAGTAGGTGGCTCCTGATTGCATGTAGTCGGTGGTGATGTGTCTTGCTCTTCACCATCTTCAATATCAATAGCTGTTGATGAACCTGCACCAGGTCAAGGTGGCCCTTCTTTTTCGTCATTTTCATGTGGCGTTTCTTATTTGTGGCCTAAAATGCAAATTATATTCGGTTCATTATTTGCATTTGTGCAAGTGTTTATTTTGGGTAAAATCAAACCAAAGTCCCGAGTGAGTATATAGCCAATGACTAGCCATAGCCTAAGCCTACCAGTATCAGGTAATTACAAACTATCGAACAACTATTCAGGAAACAAACGTTTTGAAAACATTTTTTATGATTCGCTTGTGGTCGGAATTTGTTCATTGACACACTAGACATTGTTTAAAAGCTTATTGGGGGTAAAATACAACCAACCTAAACAATTCAAAGCACAATCTGAAGGGTCGTTTTTAAAAAGGTGTACTTTATTTTAAAAGTATGTTCTAGAACGTTTTTATGTTTTTTCGTAGAGAAAAACGTAACATTTGCACTATGGCTAAAAAAAAAACTGTTCCAAAGCATTCTTGATGTGAGTCGGATACTGCCAGTGGTTCAAAGCTCTTTCAAACATATCTGTGAGAAACCTTCTCTCAAACACGTATTTGTCAAATGGTTCTTTGAAGAATGTTACTCAGAAGAGGCTCTGTTTTATAGCCATAGGTTTCTAGAAATATGTTCAGAGAATAAACAATTTCCAATCAGGGAGGAGATAGCCAATCAGAGAGTGAAAGTTGTTTAGTTGACGCTCGGAAAACCTGCAACACAGGTAAGATTTTCAGCGCGTGCATGTTTGCTTACGGACATGTTAGATACAGTCGGCATGTGGATTTGCATCATACAGGTTTTTCTCATTTTTCGCAAAATTCGACAATTGTGATAAATTCTAATCACTTCATAGGCTGCGCTATCCTAATTGGTGAGTGGACAATCAAACGTACGTGCACAATCAAAAATGCATGCCCCGCGGCTCTATAGCCAGCGCCTGAAGCAGTTCAAGCGGGATGTCAATAATACTGGATCACGGCGAGTGCAATGCAGGCAGGCATGATGCATTCACAAAAACTTATTTCATTTGACACCTGCGGACAAAGTCCGGCCCATAACTACGTATGAATGAAGCATTGTTATTGCGACATTTGATTGGCTATGCAGATGCAGTCAGTCCAGAGAATGATCGACAAATGAGTTTAACCGTTTGTACAGTAGTCAGTAGGCCCGAACAGTGAGCGAGTCCGTCTTATTAGACGAAAACATATTTGTGTAATCACTTCTTATTCGGAATGGGACGCTTAAAAAAGTGAATAATTGAGAGACCTTCTGTTGCATGGCGTAACATATATGTTTTCAAAGCTGCGTAAACAAAAGTTGGCCGTGTTTCTGTTATATTGGGCATGCGAGACACGGCTGCATGGCTGGCTGGCTAAATCACTGCACCCCTCCCCTGGCACTATGCCACTGGACACTGGACCGTGATGAGGGTCAAATAGGCCTACCTTTCCGGTTCACGCAAACGTATTCGTTTGGTCCAAGAACCACACCATAGAGTTGGACAGGAGTACTGTCAAACGCGCCAACCACTCTTGGGAATCCACGTATCGCCATAAAATCTCACTGATTTTGGCAAATTTCCTCGGGGGTGGCGGGAACATAATAAACTCCTGCTGTACATTACATATTGCCTTCTTAACACGCCGGACAGCACGCAAGCCGTTGAGATGCTGACCCCGTGCGGCTCAGCACCCAAGCCATCCATCGCAGAGCCATGCCCGAGAAAGACCTGCAACAACGGAGGTAGTGCATGCTGTAGACTATCCCGCAGAAGTTCGATAATTTGTATGCATGAAAACCTGCTGAATCGGTATTTCGCGTGCATCTGTTGGTCTGTCCACAGATCAAGAGGGTTCGTCCTGTCCCTAAAAATCCTCTCCCTCCTCATCGCTCGTTGCTTCTCGCGGTTGAAAAGTCCAAGAGCAAGGTACGCCGTCATAACGTCTTTCAAATTAAGCTGCTGTTTGTTTTGGAAATACCGCCAAAATGACATGTGACAGTTAAGGAAATTTGCTAATCACTTACGGAGTTTTCTAAGCATGCTCGCGATCATCCATAAAGTTACGATCGATTTTACCTTGAGGACACAAACAAATTCTCCGTAAGTTGCTTCATGCAATAGAAGATACGAATGTTCGTAACGTTACGAACAATTTGAAAGTTACATACGATTATTGTTCGTAAGTCTGAGATACAAATATTCTCAAGTTTTATGTTCCATCCAGGTGCTGAGGGGTAGAAATGAGCAACATATTACGATGGTAATAACGAAGTGATGCTGGTTCTTCAGAAGTTGCCTCTGGACTGTACCATTACCGGTAGGGTAGCTGGTAGGAATAAATATTCTGGTGGGATGTTGCCGAAATTTGTATGGAGCATTTTGTGGGGGTCCTTGGTTTGGTTCATTCCATATACCAACACATATTGCCTCAAGTATACATAGGCAATGTGTGTTGTGCAGCTACTGCTCACCCTTCCACTTGATGGGTTTTACAGCATTCGCCAATTTCTGTTTCATCATTCCTCTCACGACTGAGGGAGCCATCTTTGGGAAAGGGGATACCACACATTCTGGAAAACTTCTGTAAATTGTGTGCAAAGGTGGGCTATTTGTCCTTGGACAGATAATATGGCTATAATTTGTCTTCGCACCTGTGCAATGCATAGTATCCAAACTTGTGGATAGGTTTTAGTTTATACATATCACCCACCCTGTGAATATAGAAGTCTGGGTTTGTATTGCCTCTTCAAACCAGTACTTCCTTGTGTAATTGGGCATTTGATTCCCAGGAGTCCATATGATGATTGTTTGTGGCATCTGAATGTGACATAAGATACATAATAATGTACTCAACTAATCTCACCCTCGATCGTATAACAACTCACATTTCGATCAATAATTATGTGAGAATAAAATCATTTGATGCAGAAAAATAATTCAGTATATTTGTCCAAATTCCAGAAATGTTGGAAAGTTGTTGGCTGATTCTGAACGACTCCACTCATGTACCATAGCAAATGCCTACAGTTTCTCCAATAGCTTAGAGAACATCCCTGTGAACATGCTCACGTTCAGGATTTGCTCCTGACGTCACTCGTCTTCTTCCTCAAATTTATCCCTATGATTAATCAGTTTCTCTATGTCATCAGAGGCTCTTTTGCGCTTCCTGGACAGTGTGGCGTTGGTGGCAGTGGAGGCAGCCTGGGATGAGTCGGTGTCCAACTCATCTGGTCAGTGGGTGGTGATGCCATCCTGTGTGCCGGTTATAACAACAAAGTTGATGTCACGTCACTCGCCAAACGGTTCGTCTGTTTTGCTGGTGAAGGCAAATTCCACCAGAGCACAACCCATGCTGATGTTGGTGGCTATCGCTCTTTTGTATCCATCCGTGAGTGTTTGTCATTTACTAGCTACTCTTTTGTAGTCGAACGCCATCGGGAAAGATACAGGTAGTTTCTCGGCTACTTTTTCAAAAGTCGCTTTTTGTTGACCACAAGTGTTCTTGATACTTCTTCCTAAGTTTGCAATGCTCCTCGGGCATTCTTCGCCCTCTGCAGTGAACTCTCCCATCGGGTTGATGAGGTACTTCATTTCCTCCTCTGTCCACGATTCATGGCCTGGACCTTTGCTGACCGTGGTGCTGGCAGTGGGTTGTTCCTCTGATGGTGGGACAGATGTGGCAGCTGGCCGAGTCTCAGACACCAGTTTCAGTTGAACCTGACATGCCTCGTCAAAGAAAAACTACTCTTCATACTGGTACACTGGCTCTAAAGGGCATGTGCATTCATCATCATTGAAAAATTCACCATCCTTTGTATAGGCTGGTAAGTGAAGATATAGAACAGTTTAGCTTGTGAACAGGCCCTATGTGGAACCGTGACTCGATAACTCTCGTGCATATTCTCGTCATCGTAGTGATCTAGAGGATACTTCCGATCTCTGAAGATCCGCTCTCATCGCAAGCCGGCAGCAACTCCTCCTTTGAGTAGTATTTGCAGAGCAGCCATAACTACTTGTGAATGTGATTGCATGCCATTGCATGCAAGGAATTTTTCACCTGTCCATGTTTGTCCTTTCATAGTCGAACACCATTTGAGAAGTGACAGTCCCTCGGGCCACTCTTTCAAGAGTCGCATTTGTTGACCACGAGTGTTCTTGATCCTCTTTCCTTCGCAAAACTCTTTGGGCGCTCTTGACCTTCTGAAGTGGACTCTCCCATCAAGTTGATCAGTTATTTTGTTCAATCCGCTGTCCAAGATCCATTCTCAGGACCTTTGCTGGCCATGATGTTGGCAGCTGGTTGTTCTTCTGATGGTGAGGGAGCTGGCAGAGTCTGGACACAGCCTACTAGCACGAAACTCCACAAATTTCTCCCCATACATATCAACACTGACATACCGAAAATTGAGATGAATTGGTTCCGTTTACAAAGAGTGGTGACAGTTTGAAAATAGGTCGTCATGATATCCCCATCGGGGAAAAGTTTTCTATTTCCTCGGCCTGCTTAGCAGTGAGCATGCACGCTCCTAACTTTGCACTGAGTTATTTACTATTTATATCTGTTACTTATATCAATGATGAATTCAGTCAGTTGAGTTGAGTAGCTTGAGGTTGTAGAATATACCCGCAGTATTCCGTTCATGTTATAAGCTGCAACTGAGCGGAGATGTTAGACATGACCCCCCATGTCATGTGATGGAAGCAAAACAGAATTACTACTCGTCTCGGCTATGCGGTACATCTTGCACAGGTATTTGTAGTCACCAAGAGTGTTATGCAGGTTTCTTCAGTGAATTTGTGGTTGGTGCGAATTCATTGGCCAAATAAAATGGCTGGACAAAACAAAGTGTGGTATGATGGACCCAGAAATTTAAGCCAAGTACTTCCAGGATGTGAGAGTGTCAGTTTTCCACACAGGAGGCCGGGGTTTGAATCCTGGTTGGGTCATACCAAATCAGCATTAGAGACTGAGACAGGTGAAAAAGAGGGAAAGGTTCTCCTTTCACTCTGCATCATGCAAGTACCAGTTCTTACCTCCACAGAAGGTCTGACCCTGCTTCATCACTACTGTCCTACTGCCGCTAAGTAATCGGTTGTCTATCTGTGTATCCTATCTACATTGTTGAACTGAACCAACCATTGCCCTGAGCAGTCTCCATTTCGGTGTACCTGACACCGGTTCCCACCCCCACAGAGGGTCTGACCCTGCTCAGTCGATACTGCTCTCCTATCGATAGCTCTAAGAGCTGATGGCAGTGAGTCATCTGCTTCAGAGATGGTTGTACCATAACTACTTTGGTGAGTTTTGGTGCTCTTCTACATTTGCCACTTGGAAGACTTGCTTGAAATTTCCTCCGCCTTTGTCACCTCCGATCTTTAACCATACTTCCCCCGGGCTGATTTCATCATTCCAGAGGTTGAGGCTTAAACACCTAAAATAGGAGAACGAATGGAATGACATGGAAATATCTCAAATTTTGGTGAGACACTTGTTGAGTCTGTTTAGCTGTTGGAAGTCTTCCTCCTCAAGTGACTTGACACTGACCCACCGTGTCTTCTTGATGATGGTTGCCCCATCTTCATCCTCGTGCAGCAGCGGTAACCAGTGAGTGAGCATGTGGCCACTGATGATTTTGTCTTGTTGGGCTCAACGATCCCAAATTGTCTCAGCCATCTGTCAAAGCAGAAAATTTGGAACAGAGGATGTAGGTTTATAATCATTCCAAAATTTGTTGAGGTTCATGGTTGGCCAATGTGATTCTTTGTGTACCTACCTTTCGGGCTCTCTTGATTCCTTCCAGGAAGTGCAGATGTCTGCTTCACCCTTGAAGAATTGTCCTCTCATCTGTGTTACTCTGGTGTGCTTCATTGCATCCAGCATTTCTTTCAGGTTCTCTGACTGCAACTCTTGCTCAAGCTGCTTCTCAGGACCACCCTTGCTGATGACTTCCCTTGCCTTTGCCAGAAGGTGCGACTGCTCTCTGACTGTGTTAGGTAGAACCTCCCTGCCGCTCTTTCTTGGCTTTGGAATGTGCATCACTTGCAGAGGCTGCAATTGAGAGAACAATATCCTTGATACAGTGGACAAGTGCATTGTTGGGTGGGAGTAGAAGGTATGGGAAAAATAGGTGCATATGCTGCGGGCGAAGCTTTGCTGCTGGCTGGATGTTGTCCAGAGTTGTCAGAACAGTACAATTCACTGAATGGCTTGTAGTGTTCTTCCATGGTATCAGGGACAGGGTTTAGTAGCCAGTGTAGCTGTTCCTCTATGGTTCTGCAAGGCATTACTCACTAGAGTTGAGGTACACACCTCGGCGATGAGGGATAACAGCGGGTAGTGTCTGACATATGTGGGATGTAGAAACTGCTTCAAGGACCATTCTGTGGATGTCACATTGGTGTTTTTGAGATTGCTGAACGTGATGTCAGCAGGCATGTGGACTCATCCATGTCTATTCAGCCTATTGTAAGATCGCCTATGAGACGGCCAGTGGCCAAGTGACCTGGGACCCGGCTACTAACGAAAACACTGCAGGTGTGTTATGTCTCTATGCATTTTACTTCCTTGACAGAGGATTCCATGTAGTCATGTCAGTGTGTGTGTTTGTGCACATATACTCTCCCAGAATTATGTTAGAGCAAGCTAATGCTAACAAGAAATGGCAATAGAATACCAGTTCAAGAGTGGAGGTGTCTGGGTATACGCAATTCCATCAAGAGGCCTCACCCCCAGGATGTAACATGTATCTTGCCTTTGAACCGTTTCGAGTCCATTTAACTGGTTCTTGTTTTGTGGGCTCCAAGCTGGAGTACCATACTCAATAGTTGGGACAAAGAGTGACTTATACAGATTGGAACAATCATAGGATCAAGACCAGCAGAAATGGAGCGCAAAGTGCCCATAAGCCTCTGCACGAGAGTTGACGAAAGCAATGTGATCATCCCATGACAGAATACGGGAAGAAAGTATGTGTATGTTGGGGTCTCCCTGAGGCTGTCCCGTCAGATGTTTTTGCCGCGGCATGGCATCCTCTTGAAGATATGCAGCCTACTCCTGTTGCACCCTAGTATTGGTGAACTTCTGACAGGTATCTTCAAAGCTTTTGGCTGTTCCTCCAGGAACACAACTCGATCTCTCAGCTAGTTGGATGTCTAATTTGTGTAGTTTCTCTTCATACACATTTAAATGATTCTGGAGCGCCAAGTCTGATGTGCAGTCCTGGAATGTGAACCTATGAGAAAATCTAGAACACGACTCATTTGAGCAGCTAGTTGGATGTCCATTATGTGTAGTTTCTCTTAACATGAGTTGAATTAATTTAGAAAGATGCCAAGACTGACGTGCAGTCCTGGAATGCAAACCTGCCGAGATGAGATTTTCAGGAATATTATTCACACACAAAGCCTGCCAGTTGATTGAAAATTATCTTTCATGAATATGCAGTGCACTGATGAATGAATAGTTTCCTATCACTCACTTTGTCCAAAGGGATGCTGAAGAGTGGCTCTTCGATGACGTTGTTGAAGAGCTTCATGCAGTCTGTGGTGCTCCAGATCAGGCTGCACTGTCAGCAAAGTCCGCCCGTCGACATCGCTGTGTGACAGAGTTAGTTGCCTCATTTGTTGCAGTTGCTGTACATCTTGCAGAGTATTTGTAGTTGTTCCAAGCAGATAACTGAAATTTCTTGTGTCCGGTAAATATAAATATTTGAATGAAAAAGTTTAGTTTGACGAGAAAAAATCATCGGTAGAGAGGATAATTGATGAAAGTGTTTCCGCTAATCCTAGCTCACCTCCAGCTTGACCCTTGCAAATGAGGAGCACTGTGTTTCTTGGAGCATAGGGCTTTCCAGTGTTTGCAACCTGGAACATCTTCCAATTCCTGTTGCAACATTCCTCTCATTACTGAGGGTGCTGTCTTTGGGAGAGGGGCTACCACACATTCTAGAAAACTTTCATCAAATGTTATGTAAAAGTGGATAAAGATGTCTTGGTTTGTACTGCCACTTCCAACTAGTACCTCCTTGTGTAATTGGGCATTTGATTTCCAGGAGTCCATATGATGATTGTTATGTTGG
>JAODTT010005799.1:0-10825 GCA_025400115.1 Pentamera pediparva
CAACAGCAACTATATATGCCTGAAAATTGGCCACATACAGCATCATTTTACATTGTGGGAAAGATCCTCTCGAGAACAAGTTTCTGTGGAATTTCCCCCAAAGAGCCCAATCCTGTTGGCCCTCAATCTGTTTAGCAACTATTCCTGGTGCCTACCACATGTCTGCCTCCTGATGGTTCCCCCCTAGGTAGCATGACTAAGTATTGTGTAACCTGTACATCAATTTCTGCACTCAACCCGCTGTTACAGTTGATTAAAACCATTCTGTCCTGATGTTTGCCCTGTAGCTTACCCCTCTCCCTCCTCCCCACCCCCTAGGTAGCACGACTGAGTATTGTGTAACCTGTACATCAATTACTGCACCCAACCTGCTGCTATGGTGTCGACTGTTGATTGGAGCCATTCCGGCTGTGGCCAGAGTTGAGTAACCCAACCACATGTCCTGATGCATTCAATATGTTCTTATCTATTTCAGGAGTGAAGGTTGACGAGCTGGAGTTTACCTTGGACTTCCCAGAGGTTGACGGTGATGATACACCCACAGTGACCATAAACGCTGACGTGATACCAGCTGATGACAGCGGGTCCGTGGACGGGACCGATCTCTGGAAGCTGGGGGTCTTTGGGAGCGAGAGCCCCGATGGAAGTGGCCCCAGGGTGGGGGAGCAGTCACAAGTGCTCGGCCCGGACCATGTGGACCAGAGTCTGATCAGTGGACGACCCATGACCCTGGATGACATATCGACACCCTTCGACACTACCCTAGTGGGCTGTACCGACTACAAGTACATGTGCCTCGAATTTAGCAAGGGGGACAACCCTGGCCCAGACTTTGCATTTGAAACATCGCAGGGGGATAGCATCATCGAATGTGAAAAGGTTCCTTGCAGAGCGAGTGAGTACTATTGTTACATTCATGGCAGAATTTCAGACTTGTCATTCTATGCAAGGGGGTATATTGAGCTTTGTCAAGGACATGGAATAAGGCAATGAATACCTGATGTGAATGGGGCATTGCACTAAGATGAACAGCTGGCAGTTTCACACAGCTGAAAAATAAACTGGATCGAAACACTTGCTTCCTAAACCAATCTCTCAAGTATCTGGACTAGATCCTTACATCCTCCACAGGATACCCAATGTCTTCCTATTGCTTACAAATGGTAAATTTTGCTGATTTTGTTAGCATTGCAGAATCAGTAAGTAGGTGGGAGGAATGATAAGGGTTGATGCTAACTTGAATGAGGACTGGAAGCAGATGGACACTGCTCATCAGCAGTTACGAGTGATATTGATCAAGATATTGATGAGGACTGACATTTTTGAAAAATTGCTCAATGATATATATAAGATTTCATAGGCATCAATCTGTGCTTGGCTACCCGCTAAAGTCACATTTGTAACAAATCATCTCGATGACTCGACAGGGACATTTTATTCTCAACTGTAAGCAACCCAAAGAGAGTGCCATTTAATGAATTTATATATTTTCAGAAGATCAGTTATTTAATAATGTCTTCATGTTGCATTCACAGAGGCAATATTCACCGATTTGAACCCAATTTTCGCCGAGGAGCCCAAGTTTGTGGAGAATCGGCCAGAGAACAATCTGAAGGTGAATCTGACTGCTGAGGTTGATGATGACTCGTCTGCCATCGATGGGGACCAACTGTGGACAGTGACTTCATTCCTGAGTGACAACCCGGATGGTTCCGGACCAGAGGAGGTCTTGGATCGACAGGTGCTAACCCCTCAACAGCAGGGCGTGGCTCTAGACCCAGACGCACCCCTAGACTTTGGTCAGGTCGATGTGAACCTTGACATGACCCGCAGGAGCTGCGATGATGTGAGGTACGTCTGTCTACGGCTGTCAAAGAATCAGAGAGCCTCCGTCGAGTTCACCTTCCTCGCAGAACCAGAGGAAAGCGTGGTGACCGAGTGCATGGATCTAAACCCGGACGAGAACTGTCAAGGTAAGTCCTAACTAGAGGTAGACCTTTCTTTTCAAAAGCTGATCGGTCCCAGTGTAACATCCGGGCGGATTCAGACGCAGCAGGTACGCACGTGCCCCCTCTATTGACTGTCACAAAGTATACACAAATTTTGATTATTGAAACTATTGTGCATAGATCAGCTTGAAACTGATGTCAGAAAACACCATTTTGCATCCTGGCCCTATTTCGAATGCAAAAGTTGTCTAAAGGGGTATGGTACACTCCTAGAATAGCAGTCGATCTAACCTTATGCCCCCTGTAATGGAAAATTCTGGATACGCACTCAACCATAGTGACCAGCTGGTATATTCATTTGTATACATGTCCCTCATTTTGTCAGACGAAGAGCCTGCAATTGAGTTTATGCTCAAGTTTGTTCCGGCTTTCATTGGATGTAAAACATGAAAAATGTTTTCTATCATTTTGTTTGTTGCGTGCCTGCTACTCCTGGTTAGTCTATTGCATACAACATCAACTGTGTTGACCTTTTGGGAGCCTCTTGAGCATACATGTATCTGAAGTGTCATGGTGACAAATATCCCGAGCCTGTGAGTGGCCCTGAGTAGACAATGCATTTTATACCATAATTATTAAATTACTCATTGACTATCAGTTGTAGTGGTTCCCTGACACTCTAGACCCTACCCCCTCCTCCCCTGCCCCCTGTGAGATGAATAAAAAACACCCATCATTCTGAGCTGTCCTCTAAAGACGAAGGCTTCCAACATCTCTGTTCTCTGTTTCTCAGGTGTGGTCGCCACATCCCTAGATTGGACCTCAACGATGGCCAACTTGGTCTACGGCCAGCCGACCAGGTTGAACATTGATGTTGACGTGCCTACATCCCCAGACAGTCGTGACCTGAGGGGAACGGAGCTCTGGCGTCTGGGGATGTTCACCAGCAGGGACTCAGAGGGCCGGGGGCCCAAGAGCAACTACCAGAGCCAGCTACTGGACCCATACTACCGGGCCCAGCCCCTACAGGGAGGCTCACCGCTCATGTTTGATGGGATTCCCATCAACCTAATGCCAGAGGAGCTCGGCTGCAGCGACGAGAACTATCTCTGCTTCGAGTTCACCAAGGGGTCCACACCAAACCCAGATTACAAGTTTGAGGTCCAGGGCGGAGGAGAAACCCTGGTTTCATGTCAGGAACAGATTTGTAAAGGTGAGAATTTATCTCTGATAGTGCCAGGCATGAGATCATCACTTCTTTACAATTGCACCCTATGGGATCTCGGTCATTGCAAGGTCTTCCCCAACTCCCATCCTACCTCTGTGCCAGCTGAATACTCCATAGAGATGAAAAGTATGCAATATGAGAAAAAAAATTCTGGATCGATCCATTGTCAGTCAACTGAAATGTTTCCCTATTTTTTGTTCACTTTTCAGACGTTCTGATTGAGAGTCTCGAGTCCTCTGCTATTGAGATGAATCTCCACGAAGGACGGGCAGATAACCTGGTCCTGTTCAACAGCATTGCTTCATCGAGCCTGGACAGTGCAGGGGTGGTGGGACTGGACCTCTGGCAGCTGGCTGTCTACGGGAGCAACTCACCCACCGGGAAGGGGCGTAAGGTGAACAGACAGGAACAGGTACTCTCTGAGTACTACAGCAGCCTCCCCATCAACATACCCGGGGAGATGCTAGCATACAACTACCTCCGGACACAGTTTGACATGACCGGCGTCCGGTGCAGCGACGTCAGCTACATCTGCACAGAGCTTAGCAAGGACCCCCGGGCGTCCGTCCCGTTCACGATGATGGGCGTACCAGACGAGATGGTCCTCACTGACTGCTTCCCCGTACCCCCGGGCTCCTGCCAGGGCGTCATCATCAGGGACATGGACTGGGACTTCAGTATCCAGGGGCCGAAGAAGGAGAACGGCTCGGAGCTTCTCCAGATCAACATGGAGATTGAGCCAGCCCCACCCAGCGCTAACACCAACGGGAAGCGCCTCTGGAAGGCAGCCCTCTTCAGGAGTTCATCCCCAAATGGGGCCGGTCCCCGGGTTAACGCCAAAGTACAGATCCTGAACCGGTACCAGTCGTCCCGTCCGCTGGTTGCTGGCCAGGTCACCCGGATCGATGGCGTCCAGACCGAGTATGACCTGGATGAGTTTACCTGTGACACGGACTACCAGTACCTCTGTCTCGAATTCTCCAAGAGCAGGAAGCCGAAGCCAAAATTTGAAATGGCGATCGAAGGAGGAGGGAGGAGCATTATCAAGTGCAAACACCAGGAATGTGATAGGGGTAAGTTAAAATCTCTCAACCATTTTATGGTCAAGATGTTCAAACTCCTATTCTTGACTGCAGGTTGGATCAAACCTCGTTTGAATATTAGGTCTCTCAGGAAACTGGGAAAGGCCCTTCCCAGTTCCAAGGGTATATTTAATTATTGTCTTATAGAGCATATACCAGGTTAGTGCACATTCCATTAGCGATATTTTGTTATCGGGAGGGGGGAAATTGATTAGCGGAATTTCTGGGAGGCTGAAGCCCCATCAATACCCCGATAGACCTGCCCTGACCACCCGTGTGTAGTGCTGCAGATCCAGCAAGCCACGACTGGGGCAGTTGCCTGATATACCAGAATGTTAGAAATTCTGCTTGAAAATCATTCCAAACTGATAGCCCAAACTACTTGTGGAACTATGATAACATTACTGGCAAAACGAGGAAGTTCCAGTTGATGAAGATACCCCCTGCTTGTATTCATGCAATTGCTTCTATTCTGTTCGAACTGAATTAGTCAATCGATTGTTAGCTGTTATAATTATGCTCCCTCCCAAAGGGGGGAGTTTCATTGGGAAATTAAATTCAATTGATGATATATTGATAAGTTTTGTCCATTTATTTGTTCTTGCAGCTGTGCAGCTGATGGACTTGGAGGCCGAAGTTGCTCGACCAGTGGAGCTCATGGAAGGAAAGCAGTCAAACCTTGTCAACTTCAATCTGGTAGCATACCCTACACCCCAGTCTGGGGGAGTACAGGGATACAATCTCTGGAACGTTGATCTCTTTGGTAGCCTCAGCCCGGTGGGGGAGGGAGAGAGGCTCAACCAGGTCACACAAGTGCTCACCCCATCCCAGAGCAGTACCCAGCTAGCCCCGCCCGAGTCACTCCTCTTCGGAAATGTCCAACACTACTTCGATATGAGGGGAGTTGGCTGCAATGAGATAATGTACCTCTGTGCCGAGCTGACCAGGGGCCCTAACCCGAGCCCAGACTTTGAGTTTGAAGCAGTGCCCGATGAGCGAGTACTGGTAGACTGCTTCAACGTCCACTGCATGGGCATAGTGATCAAAGACACCCAATTAGAGCTATACAATGGCGCAGGGAGGATCGAGCAGGGGCAGAGCCACATCTCGTTCCGAGTCCAGGTACGGTCTGAGATGGAGAGTGGCGATGCCATCGGAGAACGACTCTGGCGACTCGAGGCGTTCCTCTCAGACGACTATGCCGGACTGGGCCCAAAGAACATCCTGGGTCACCAGGTGCTAAACGAAGAGCAGTCTGGCTATGACCTCTACTCCGGACAGCACGTTGAATTCAACAATCTGGCCACGATGCTAGACGATATGACCTGTGAGGAACGAAAGTACCTGTGTGTCGAGCTGGTCAAGGGGAACGAACGGATCACCTTTGTGGGAGCGCGACCAGACTCTCTGCGGGACTGCCAGCGCCTCTCCTGCGTCAAGAAGCCTGAAATACCCGTCATGAGGGGTTAGTTCACCTGCATGCCAAGGAGGGGCCGTCTGCATGGGGTGCATGCTGGACCTACCAAACTGACCAGCAGTCTGATAAATGAGCCTATGAAGCTCTCATATTCACATGTTATTTATGTATCGTATGTCCTGGTAGGTATGAGCCATAAACAGTTAATAATGCCAACTTGCCAAAGGTGACATCACATCACAGATCATGAACATTTCAAGTAATGAGTTCCGAGTCTCGGGGTTGTTGTGTGTGAGGTTGGTTTATTACCTTATCAATATTTCATCCATGAGGACGCATTATTCATATTTTTCCTCTTTTCTCTACCTTTTTCTGCTATCCTGCCGTCTTCTCCTGATGAACTCTTCCCTACATCATAGTGGTAAGTGCCATTCAACATTTTGCCTATCGCACTTTTCATTCGATAACTTGTTAGGCATTTTCTTGGAAATTGATTTCGAACTCTAAACTCTAATATTAGCACTTTATTGTAATACAGATGCCGATTCTTAACTTGCACAGCTCATATAAAAGTGTTTCAATATTAGCACATCATTGTAATACTGTTTGTTATCATGGTAGCAGTCCCTTATTAGGGTCTACTCCAATGGAGAATTGGTTGAATTAAGGACGGCTTTCTTATGTAGGGTGTGTCATTGATATTTCTTACCCAGATATAGTACCTTCTCTTATTACATATGCAGTTACTGCGCTACTGGGCTGGCACCTCTTTCGGTTCCTTCTTAGACAGAGTGACCAATGAAGTCTTTCCAAATTTGGTTCCCCTACCTTTCCTACCATGGAAGCTTCATGAAATCATTCCAAATTCACCAGCAAAATCTAGTCCTTTGATGACATGAATCGTTGCGTTTTGCCTAAAGCCCTATTTCTCATGCAATTGTTCCTTGCAGGGACAAACAGGGGCCAAAGGACCCAAAGGTGAACCTGGACAGACACCAGAACTTGGAAGTGGAGACCTGATCCCCGGACCCCCCGGACCATCAGGCGGACGTGGCGCACCAGGAGACAGGGGCCCAGTAGGCCCATCTGGAGGACTCGGGATCCCAGGACCAAGGGGAGCCCCAGGCTCTGATGGCGTCAATGGTATGCCCGGCCCCCCGGGACCCCCAGGCCCCCCTGGACCCCCAGGACAGCTGACTGCTCAAGCACAGGTTTCCCAGCAATACAAGGGACCCATCAGTCCAGGTGGCATTGGATACCCACAGGTAAACTCGCATTCATATCTCTCAGAAAACATTAGTGATATATAACTAGACATTGCCTGAGGGGTCAACCATCAACATGTATATCCCCACTTTCGATCAATCAGAGGACGACAATGTTTTCTCATTCGATATGGAAAGGGCATCCATGACCCAAGGAAGTGGAAAGTTTGTTCCAATACGCACACCATGTTCCGAAACATACAACTCTGCGATGAAATCATTTCCGTAAAAATATCCAAATACCTGCTGGCCATGGTCCTTCGGGGCAAAAATGGAAGTTGGTTGCCATGTTCTGAAATGTGCGAATCTGCTATGAAAACAGTTTCGTTAATAATGATATGCTGTATTTATGGAGCACTCTATTGAATCACTGGCTCATCTAAAGCAGTTTACAGTTATTACCCCGATCATAGGGAGCAGTATGTACCTCGACAATCGTGGAGAGTGGCAGCAGCTAACACAGCACCAGTTGTACTTGGTTCCCCTCACAGGTTCCCATTTATCACCTGGGTGGGGAGGAGCAATGGAGATGAAGCGACTTGTCCAAGGGCACATCGGAAAAGCTCACCAGTCTTCTTTTGTCTAGTTCAAACCTGTGACCTTTCGATCAGTGGTCCGAAATTCTACTGACTGAGCCAATCCGAACTCCAAATTTACAGATTGGCCAGATCGGGATAAGTTAAAATCATCAGAATTTTCAGCTAGTAGGTAAGATAGAGGGGGCCGCTGTGTAAGTAGTATGAGATAGGTTGACGAGAGAAGTGGACCCGAAACCGGGAAAGCTTTATAATAATCGTTGTTAACTTAGGAAATTCAAATTTTGTAGAAAGTCTTTTCTAGACAGTAACATTCTGAGGGAAATCATTATATAGCCATGGTGCAAGAGCAGCGTATAAACAGTCACCAGTTGTTATCTGGGGTCTGAGGTAACTTTTTTTCCTGCACCAACAGGCTATGATGGCTGGTGAGCCCGGACAGCGTGGACCCCCAGGCCCCGCTGGACTCAGGGGACCATCCGGTCTTACCGGTGCCCCAGGTGAGCCCGGCGAGCAAGGACCCACCGGACCCAATGGACCAGTCGGACCAGCAGGTAACTCTGGCCGCCCAGGTAACTCTGGCAAGGATGGTGCCAATGGTGGCCCAGGACCAGCTGGACCTCAGGGACCCCCAGGAGCTGCGGGACAGAACGGATTTGCTGGAGCCCCCGGACCAAAGGGACACAGGGGATACTCTGGCAGGTCAGGACAGAAGGGAGAGAGGGGAGATGATGGTGAACGTGGTAACGATGGCAACTCCGGACCCTCAGGCGCTCCTGGACCAGCTGTAAGTATATTACATGAGACATTCCGCTATGTTATAATAATCACCACTTGGTATAGAACCTAAAGTAATATTATATTACATTGGACATTCCTCTATGTAATAATAATTATCACTTGGGTCAGTGCCTAAAGTCACATACTACATTAGACATTCTTCTATGTTATATAAATCAACACTCGATATAGTGCCTAAATTAACATTATATTTCATCGGGCATCCTTCTATGTAATAATAATCATCACTTGGTATAGTGCTAAAAGTGAAATTATATTACATTAGGCATTACTCTATCTATGTAATAATGATTATCACTTGGTATAGTGCTTAGAGTAACATTGGGTTCTTCTGAGAAGCTGATCACTCCCATAGGATTTGAACGAATCCGCTCTTCATCAAGCTGGCTACATAGACATAGATGGCCGAAGACAAGATTTCAAAAGCAGAAGGCAGGGTTTACATGTACTGCTCGAAATGATGTTCTCACTTGTGTGCCAAAAGGCGAGGCATATTTTTTCACTTAGTTATTCTGCTCTGCTTTCAGGGACCAATGGGCCCACAGGGTGAGCGTGGCAGGAATGGACCATCTGGAGAGACTGGACCCGCTGGTAGCGATGGTACCTCAGGTGCCCAGGGACCCCCAGGAGTTGCTGGAGTTCCCGGATCCCCAGGTGTCCCAGGACCCTCCGGACCTAAGGGTGATTCCGGTTCTGCTGGTGCCAATGGCCCACAGGGTCTCCAGGGTTCCCGTGGTGAGCGTGGCCCAGAAGGCCAGCAAGGACAGCCAGGACTTCAGGGAGCCCCAGGACAGAATGGTGCCGCCGGATCCAAGGGAGCCAATGGTGCCCCAGGTGCCCAGGGACCCGCTGGATTCGTAGGAGCACGTGGACCTGCCGGTTCTCCCGGTAGCCCCGGACCCGCTGGACAGAAGGGAGATCAAGGTGCCCCAGGTGCTGCTGGCGAGCAGGGTGAGGCTGGACCCACCGGTCTTACTGGAGATGTTGGCCCACAGGGACCTGCTGGACAGAATGGTGCCAACGGTGAGAGGGGACCACGTGGTTCCGTAGGACCATCTGGACCACAAGGACCCTCCGGGGACCGTGGCCCAGTCGGAGCCCCAGGAGCCATCGGTGCCCCAGGATCTGCCGGAGCTAAGGGAGAGACTGGAGCCAGAGGAGGCAATGGATCCCCAGGATCTAAGGGATCCCGTGGTGAGCAAGGACGTGTTGGAGACCCAGGCCTTGCCGGACAGAGGGGACTTAGCGGTAACCCAGGCAAACAGGGCAAGGATGGAGCCCCAGGCGCACCAGGACCAGCAGGAGAGAATGGACGTGCAGGAAACTCTGGCCCACAGGGTACCCGTGGCCTTCCCGGACCACAAGGATTGACCGGAGCCCCAGGAGCCCAGGGTGAGCGTGGATCTGATGGCCCACAGGGTCCATCTGGACCACAGGGACCTCAGGTACTTTATCAAACCATTTGTAATCTATTCTATGCATGGGCAACCTGAAGCTTGTGGGCAAGATCCAGCCTGCAAAAACAATGATCCTGGCCCCTGAAGTGCTCGATTTATCAAAAAATTATTCTGATTCATCTTGGCGCACACAGCGGTTGTGAAGCGTGATTCTGGCCCCCACACTGGAATAGTTTGCCCATACCTAAACTATCCTACTAAGTGAAAGATGCATTGTTCAGAACGAGTGTTTCTGTTCCTTGTTCCCTCATTTGATATCAGAAGCAACATGCTTCAATTTGTAAGAAGGGAATTGTGTATACAAATCACCTCAGCAGATCAACTTGTCCATTTGTTACCTGTTTTGCTACCTTTGCCATAAGAGTGCTCCACAAATGGATTCTAAGAATCCACCTCCATTAGAACATGATACATTGTTCTGCAGTTCTTCTCTTTCACAGTAATTCCTGAAATGTTTCTACACAATGTTAATCAATGTGGTTTATAGTTTGCTCGAGTGAGCATTATGTTTTGTATTGATCGTGAAATGCATACGAATATGGTTTAGGAGTTGTGTGCTATAAAAATACACCCTCACCTTACTTGACTTTTTGGAGCAATCATTGAACCCTTGGATAGTCCCCTAGCAAGATTGGTGTCATCCCCCGAATATATCTATGCGTTGTTACATTGTTTGTAAAGTATTCCATTGAGTCTTTTATTATTGTCCTGATACTTGTGTCATGATTTGTAGCTATCAGCTCTGACAATCTCTCTCTCTTTTTCCCTGGTAGGGAGAGGTCGGAGACCGTGGATCATCTGGCCCTGCTGGAGCCCCAGGAAACGCCGGAGCATCTGGAGAGCGTGGACCCAACGGACCCTCTGGCCCACAAGGACCCCAGGTAACAACTCTTGAAAAGGAATAGGAGGGGGGAAGCTGAAGATCTGCTATATTTGCAACCAATCCAAGTGGACATTTGTTTCAGGCATCCAGGCTCACATGCAGAAATTGAAGTTGGAATTTGTCTTTTTGGACCTCATGTAACAACAGAGACATATCACAACTCGTTGGAAGAAAGAGGGGGGGGGGGGCAGGTGATAATCAGCTATG
>JAODTT010005910.1:0-10823 GCA_025400115.1 Pentamera pediparva
ATACATTTCGGATCAATCTGATTTCCCTTATGAGACTATTAGCACTTGTTTATCAGTTGTGTTTCAGAGGAGATAATATTTTCTAATGTTTCCGTGAGAGAAAGAGAACAATTGAGAGAAATATACCAAGGGCGCCCAGCTGTAGTAAAGTAACTTTGATGGTAAGATCATGGGGGATGTAGTGGTGCATGTGTACGGCCGACGTCCTCGAAAACATTCAGTAGAAATCCCGTCAATGTCTTCTGACTGTCTGAGGGAATGCGAGGAGATAATTCTTCATATATATATGAAATCCTAAATAGGAAAGTGCAAGGATCACGCAGTGTATATGTAATAAGAAATGCTACTTTCTTTGAACTGTTGAAGAAATGCGAGAGAACATGGACTGGATTCGGGGGTCAAGTGATGAAGTAGGAACTATTGATGATTCCATTTGTTAATTTAGTGAACTTTTCCAAGTAAATAGGCTGTGTATGACTATGTATAAATAACCCCGTGAACTGCATGCTATTGGCGTTTTGTTTGCCTTATTATGATTTTATCAGATGATAGTTCTCGCAAGCAGGCAAGCAAGACTCCAATCGGACTCTTTTGGCTTTGGCTTAGCTTTGGCTAGCAGGTAACTAACAGTTACCCGCCACTGACCGAGTTTTTCTAGGAAGGAATGAACGGACACACTTGTAGTGGGCCTCATCGGATATCGCTGTAACATCTGCTAAATCCAGCTAATACCTCCCAAACTGAAAACCAATAACACATTAATGACGTTGAGATTACTCTTCCGTCGTTAATGTCTTCTCAGATTAATCGTGTCCTGAATAACTGGATTAGACTAAGTAGGTCTAAGCATACCGTGTGGACTTTCCGAGACTATACAAGAAAGATTCGATTAACCGGTTTCCCCAGGCTAACATGTTTCGTTGCTTCAATGTACTTGTCCTGTTAACGGTTCCTCCCATAGGCTAATCAGTTATTGCCCAATGAGAGTGAATTCCATGTGACTCACCAGTTAATTCCGGTAATATACTCAATTATCAATTCAACACAAATCTAGCAAACGCCATTCTAAATGAAGAAGATAACTCGATATGCAGGACGAGGTAATAAATCTCAGATGCCATTAATCTGATTTTTATACGCCTGTCGATTTAGGCCAACATCTCGTCCCTCGCATAACAGATAGCACTAAGCGCTCTGCAACATTTCAGAATATCACATTCAATTTCATAAGGAGACTCTGACGATTTCATCATGCGACTAACTGGGATTGGGGTATAACAGTAAAAAGAATATGTCACGTGATTACATTATTGCTTGGTCGAATACTCGGGTAATGCGATATCACTGTAAAGACGGATAGGCGAATGATTATCTCCAGGTATACTTTTATAAGAGAGGCAGTCGACACCACGCAAAGTAAATATAATTACCGATCTGCTACAGTCGTGATCTATTGGACTGCTCAGTCTCCTCTTGAGATACATGTTTTCTTTCGGGTTCGAATGCGAAAACAATGCCAACAAATAAGCATACACCCATGTGGTATCGATATACAAATATGTTGGTAAAGAAACGATTGTCTTTCACATTTCGAAGAAGTAATCGAAATGAATCCAAATGAAGATCCTCCAGTCCAAAGTGTAATTAGCCTATCCCCCACATCAATGAGAGGGGTAGCAAAACTTATTGTGTTTCAGGAGTTGTGAAAGAACTGAACGAGCGCTATCGCAAATATCTTAGGAACAACGATCTAAGTGATATTTTAGAGAGAATGATATTATGCACGGCACGTACAGTGGTGTTCTTTTACCTGTTTACTGGTTGATTTCCATCGCGGAAGGAAACGCCATCCTAGTCATATTTCAACTTGGTGATATTCAATCTTGAAAGCTTTATATGTGTATATACCTCCCAAGACGATTAGGTTCCAATCGACATGGTATCTACACTAAAAACAGCTATATACAACAGTCAAACGCATCCGGGCATGTTTCAAACCCAGACCTGACTGGCTATACTGCGTGTGGAAAACACAGTAACAGGGAAAGCGAATTTAATCCTCATATAGAAAAAACGGTGTAATAGACATATACCAGTTATTGGTGCCGTGACGTCGGATCTACATAATGTGGCGGAAAGTCTGTTAAATGACCCAGAATAGGGAAGAAATGAATGATCATACAATGCAGCAATATGCTTCTAATATCGCGACTATGCTGCAATCATGCCGGAAGGAATATCAAATTCGACATTTATCCTTCTCCTAAGTACGATTGGTACCCACTACACATACACACGGGCCTCAATCGAACGAGCGAGTTTTTCTTGAAGCAATTGCTGGAAATACTCGGTGATTGCATAACTAACTCGACTTTACACCTGCTATACGGATGGATCTCAAAATTATCGTCGCTCTATAAATGAGTTTACCTAATCAGCTTAGCCCTCGTTCGCTTAGCAACATTTCCTTGCTTCAACCAGCCTCGGACATATCGGCAACGGGTCTCCTCACGCTGAGTGCTCCATACATAAGATACATATTGATGTTTCAGCGGTTACAGCCAACGAGGCCGAAGGTACGCGAGACCCAAAACACGTCTACGAGACTGGAAGTTTCCTAATAAGACTGTCAATTGTGACAGGCTGAAACAGTAGTCCGATGCGCACTGTCTCGTAAGGTATTTTCTGATTGGCTAATGGTATTGTATCGATAATAGTCTCTGTTAGGGTTGGATATTACATGGATTAGGTTAGGGATTAGGGTTAGTGCAGCCGATCATTTGAAGAAATCCGAGCATGTGCGCATCGGTCCAGTCCGATATAAGTAACACATTTGACGCGGAGTATTTTGATACAAGATAAACGAACGAAGAACTATTTGATATACGTTTTATCGTAGATGTCTCTCTGAAGTTAGTCGTCGACGGCATTAAAATAGTTGTCTATAGACGACAAGGGGGCGTCTACTCGAGGGGCTATACACGATGAGCGCGATGAGCTAGCTGCTTCGCTGTATGATAGTATTGCTCCCCACAGGCGACATTCGACTTATCGCATATCTCCAATCATAAACTCGAACAGTTGGGCAAATTACCAACATTTGTTGATCTAACCGTACCTGCGTACCAACGTACAGCAATTGGTGACATTGCTCAGCAGGCTTATCAACATTCACCCTCAATTTGCTTACAGAGCTGCAGAGAAGTTGTCGAATATAAGATTAACATTTTGTTATCCGTTTTGAAACCTGACTATACTATTTCAGTTTTATGTTCATTTTTTCATTCCAAAAGCCAAAACTCGTTTCCATGTACGTTTATCGGTGAAATTAGAAACACCTCTTCTCTGAATCGAGATGGGCAACCTACGAAAGAGCAACGGCGACGTTTACATGACGTCACGACATAAAATCGTCACAGTATCGTTACGGTATATACATCGTCACAATGACATGACAATGTAAAATTTGTTTCGATACACCATGGGAGGATTTCTGTCGTGACGTCATGTGAACGGTACCGTTGGATATTCGCCGGTGCGTTGCGAGACTATGTTGCCTCTTCAAGTTCAAGCTGATAAATGGGACGTACTCTTACGAACGCCGACCCGTTAACTATCGCATCACAGTTAGTTGTGAAGATTATACTCCTCAAGCAAGTTGTCTAATATGAGAGATGTAACATATCTAACAATGTTTTTAGTTTGGGCATATATAAGGGATAGTTTGTAGTTACAATTTTACTGATGAAGATGTTCATGTTTGTATGAGTGACAATGAAGGTTTATACGAGCCTATATAGCATTGAACGTGTACTTTCCGAGTTCGCAATTTTGAAGTACTTCGAACTCGTAATGGGGCGTTATGAATGTACTTCTCGTTCAGCATATGTCGTTTTTGACATCTCGTTTATGAAGTTGCATTAATCTATATGTCTGTGAAGAGCCTCGTTATGGTCTGATAGGAGTCAACCACTTACCACAACTTGAACTTGTTTATCACATCTCAGAAGTGTCATTCAAGATGAGCAGTCTATCACAAACATCTTCCTCTGTTGTGAATGAACCGGCCTCCGGATCAGTACGAGCGAAATTATTCTTGAGAAATCTCTACTCGTGTCACCTGATTTGTAAGAAGAGCTGCATGAGCACGTTGTCTAAAATATTCTGGTCTAGGAGAATCGATCAGAGTGATGTTAGAGTATATTCGATATTGATATCATGCACGGCACGTACAGTGGTGTACTTTTACAACTCCCTCGTCTCTCTGTTTTAGCCTTGAATGATTCATCTCTGTTGACAATGTTTTTTGCATAAAGTGTTTTGGCGTTTTGATGTTTGTATTTCGCACGATTTTCATACAACAAGCGGATGGTTTTGGAAGAAAATGTTTGTAGCACCAGATATTCCCTTCCATATTCCTTACCACTTGCTTTCGATTAGGCAGTTTTTCTGACGAGTCAATCATTAATCGCCTTCTACCATCGGGAGATGGCCTGAGACCGAAGTAGCTAAAGGTCGGCAGACCAGTCCGCCAGTATGCATGAACACAAACGGTATCAGCAGAGAGTTCAAGAGCCAAGAAAGTGAGAATTGCTAAGCTCGGCAAGGCTAGATGAGTTGAAACACTGAATTGGTCTCCATACTCCGTCGCCGGTTCCCTATGCGGAGCATAGGAAACTTCGAGATAATTTGGCTGATTTGGAGATTATTAGGCCTACAATAGTTCATTACAATTGTTTAATTCGTATGCGTCAGATATAGACCCTGACTATTTGTCAATGATTAACAGCATTACACGAGTTACATTATACAGTGCGGTACACTACCCAATCATGGCTGATTCATCATATAATATATCCACCGTCCGACCGTCTCATATAGTTCCTCCCAACATGTACCTCGTCAACCGATATCTAGCAATAAATTCCACTGTTCCGTTTGCTTCGCCATGTCTTTCCTCGATCACCCCTCGGTGTCATTCCTAAAAAACGACATAGAAGATAAGTTTTTTCTTATTTCCTAATCAACCTCCCTCGAACGTGTCTTCCAAAAAAATATCACGTGTCAATCTTCAAAACATCGTCGAAAAATGAGCAGTTTCGTCTTCCTTGATCACCCCTCGGACGTGTTATTTGTAGAAACGTCGCTTCCTTTCCTTGGAGAGGCGGTCATTCACACCAGATATACCGACTGGTATATGGGTCTAGTACGGTCTACCGATCTGGTAGATCAGGGGTCCATGCCATTCCGAAGATCAGGAGTCTGCCCATCCGACAAACCAGTGGGTCCACCATCCTGACCATCCGGTATATCTCGCGGAGGGGGTCCACCATAGTGGGGTAATCGACATCACTACCGTATATCGTTGGCACGTTGTGGTTTCTTATAGGTTCTGCATAATAGATACGACGTATTCCACAACATAGAACCACTTCTCAATTTGAGTAACCTATATTTCGTAGAGAGGAACTGACAAAATGTACTTCTTACAGAGTCATGGAACATTAGATCATTGATTCGGATTTGTGTTTCAGACAACTTTCTTGATCAACAGTATAGCGGCACGGTCGGCACCCACGAGATATTCTGCAGATAGACTATGGGACCTTCTATAATCGAATATTTGGAAGAGTACTGGTAAGTGTAAAAAGTTTTTTTTATCGAAAGTAAATATGTAACAGGAATATATTGTAGATAACCTTCTCTGTTCAAACTGGAAGCAAAAACACTGTGGGTGTTTTCGTTGGGGCAACGCTCCTAAAATATCTATGTAGAAGAAATATGTCAGTTTACGTTCTAGATAATAGTTAGAGAAACACCAAAAAATGATGAGGGTCGGTTCGGATAGTTTGAATAGATGCTTTCCTAATATCTAAAATGAGGGATAAATGCAGTTACGGTTACCCGAATGGCGGCGACAATTTCAGAGACGACTGGGTCATAGGTCGAGTGAACAAAATGACGACTCAGATGTTGTGACGTCATCGAATAATATTGCGAGACGAAACAGCATCTTTAGGCAAAGTGTTTTTTTTCTATTCACAGAGGACACATTGAGTGCAAACATTAGGAACAGACATGTACATTGGGACGTAACAGCCTTCCCGTTGTCACGCTGGCACGAATACCCGTTGTTGTATGTCGTGATGGATTCGCGCCAGATTGCGACACGCGTTAGGACCCGGTCACACTGAAGCGATAACGTATGACAATAACGATAAAAAATATCGCTCTCACACGCAAGTTCAATAGCGCTGATCACACATGAACGATAACGATCACGATGAAAAACAGAGACAAATCAGGAGAATGTGTACACTCAACGTCACAGTCCAGCAAGTCAGCACTGGGTAGCAAGCGATATCGTGCGCTTTCATATGGTTTGCCGCGTTCATCTGATCGTTATCGTTATCGCTATAGTGTGGCTGGGCCTTAGTTAGAGAAAGATAATATACGTTCTATCTGTGGAACAGTCTTGTCACGGGACTTCTTCTTCCCACTGGTTTGTATTTATTAATGTTAGGAAAATGGAATAACGTTGCCATTGGAACGGGGAGAAGACCACGAAGGGTATATCAACTCAGTGTCCTCCCTCCTCCATCAGAGCTCATAACTGATGATACGTTGAATTGTGAACCAGGCCATGCATCCAGCGTTTTTTACATACTTCGGTCATGAAAATTGGTCGTCAGTGCAAGCTACAAAGAGAATACAAATGAACCATAGTATCGTGCAAAGAGGTGGAAGACTTCTGGAAATGAACAAGAGAGAGGAGTGTTTTCGTCAGTGTACTTCCCACAAGGCGTGCAGGTGACCTATCTGGACTACCAAGTTGACCTCAGGCCAGAAACAGGGGCATTCTTCGGAAGGAACGTAGTCATCACCATACACAATGCCGCAATGCCACAAATTACCAAGAAGTATTTGAGCAATTTGAACTCACCTCCATGCGTCTGGTATTCACCCAGTGTTGTCAACTTGTACTCGCCCCACTCATCACTGATACGAAACGTTCCATAGGTGACATAACACGAGGTTCCGATTGACAATATCTAATTTTTGAGGCCTGTGATGATGACCAATTTTGGATTTGGCCCGATACGGTTTTGCCGGCTACTACGCGTGGGAGATGCTTGCAAAAATTGAGTATTCAAATGGATTTTTGAGAGCGTTCAGGCATGTAAACCATCCTAAGATCATTCTAAGAATATGTTTATGGTTGTAAATGATACAGAAATGGAGTGACAACCGTTATCGTTAAGAGGTATAAGTTTTTTAAATTGTGAGTCGTACGTTCACATAGGGCCACATTCACCCAGGACGGTAAGGTTGAACAACATAGTGAAGATAAGTAGTGTCATGTGCGGAAATTCGTGGCTTTTGTGTCAAGAAATGTTGACTTTCCTGTTTGGGTATAGTGGAAGACTTTTTAAAGTACTTTTTGTTTGGTGTATTGTATGGTAATTGTTTAGTTGTGGCGGGTTTTCCGAGTCTTTCCCTTTGGATACAAAGAGCGCAGAAAAACCTTGTTGCTAAGTTACCGTCGGCGAGATTAGGGCTTGTCGGTAATCCTTCTTGTTTTATTTGGAAGCTTTGTAAAACAAATCTAAAAGAGAATTATAGGTATTTGGAGGCACTGGTACCTCGTAATATCAATCCGATTACTGACACTGAAACATTAATTATGAGAAAGAGCGGTTCTGAGTTTGTTACATACAGGGAACAAATTGACCCGAACCTAACTCTTCACCCGGTTTACGTTTATTCAGCTGCAAATGTACCTGATCATAAGAATACATATTTTACACGCATGAGGAACTCTTCCCATAATCTAGCTGTTGAGATGGGACGATGGTCAAGGATGTCAGTGTGGTTCTTTGGTGCGGACTGTGGGTCATGTTCTTATTGACTGTACGATGACGCAATTTTTGGGTGACAGTATTCACGAAGTAGTTTTGACTAGCATGAGCACTCTATTTTATTCACCTGTCCCAAGAATAGTGAATTACATATATGTATGCGGTAAAGTGTTCGACGTGTAGTTTGGTATGTTATCAGACGCCTTGTATTAGGTAGTTGATGTTATATTGTTCAGCTTCATGAAGTACGGTACTCTTGTTTGCAATAATAACTTTGTTTTTGTTATGTGCCCTCTGCACTTTTTGATAGATGTGTATATGCGTTTTGTTATCTTGCAGTATTTTTGTTATATTTTCCTATAGTTGCCCGTTTGGTATTGATTATTGATTGTGCAGTGAATAAAAAAACTAATCTAATCTAGGAGTGAGAGCCCATTGACCATTTGCAAAAATGGCAGAAAATGACCCCTTGGCGACATTTGACCGACTTTCTTGGTCATTTGATCTATTCTGTAGGAGTAAAAACCGCTTGACCGTTCGAACAAAATGACTGGAATTGACCCCTAGATGACCTTTGACCTCAAATTTCTGACCTACCTAAATGTACCATTGGTCTTTTTCAAACCCCAGGTGTACTTCGACAGTTCGGTCTCTTTTTCGTATCGCTCATGCCTGAACGACTTGTTGTGATTGTTGTAGCGGGTCTTAAAGGAACCCCCTGCTGAGCCTATGTATGTGACTGGTTCGCCGGCGGTCGGGGTGACGGTGGCCTTGTATACGATTTGAAAAAAGAATGGGAGAAATGGGGTTTGAAAAAGAGGGGGGTGGGGTACTCTATGGAATGGGAGATAATAGCCGGGTCTAACACTCATAAACGACGATCGGGTCAATGCAACTTGTGTTTAGCTGAAAGCTCACCCGAAACGGCTCAAACGGGCAGATTATAGATGCCTCATCAGTCCACCCTCCCTTATTATTTTGAACAGTTAATACATGGTAAGAGCTGTGCTGTGCCAAGTTTGCATGTACTTGTACTCATTATTCAACGGCCAATTGGCAGAACAAACATCAACAATATCAGGTGTCATGATGACATCCACAACTTTGTTTTCTCAGCTATTCATAGAAGAAAGTACATGTGGAACTGATTGTGTGCCATCAGCGTTTGCGCACTTTGATTAGGACTTATTGTTGGCTTAGGGCTAGTATCTTCCTCTTAGTGAATGAATAAATAATTAAATACTATTTAATGACACATCCACACAATACATATATTGTGTTTGCAAGAAGTATTAAAGAAGTATTAAAGAAGTGTTAAAGAAGTAACAAATGGTATTATTCTTCCCTGGTGGCTTGAAGGTCACGTAACAGATTATCTTTAAAGTGGCATCGATGGATAAAGAATGTTTCAACACTGATACACGATACATGGCATCGATGGATAGACGATGTTTCAAATAAACGTATACTCGAAATGTGAAGTTCCTGGCATATTCCCTTGCTGAAATATATCGATTTACAACCAAAAAATACAACTGTCCTTGTGACGTCACAGGCGGAACAACATTAAAGCTGCCCATTGACGGAAGGAAACATTTACAAACGAAGTTAATTAATGTCTTCTTTCATATCTTGTGAAGAATTTTGCAAGTTTTCATACTGATTCCATTCTCAATTAATTTGTTGCAATAACTTTGTATTAGACCAACTCTCGCGGTTCTCTCATCGACGTCACGATGCGTGTTGCGCAATAACAGCTGCTGTTCATGTTCACACACTTATCGGCTGAACCATACCCAAAGTACAATATTAGGGGAATTATTATTAACGACTTGTTATATTGACATTGATATATCCTGCATTATTCGATTGTTTTTTCATTTCTTTGGTTAATAAAATCATGTTCTTCTCTGCAAATCATTATGCTTTGAGGGGACTCCATGGCGATAAAAAATAATGAATAAATTTCTTGTCATCTACCTTGTATGCCTACATTGGCCGATGTGAATTTCAAGACAATTCATGATGATAAGCATGTATCAGGCATTGAACTAACATGTTTACTAATGTTGCTCCATCCCCCTCAGACACTGTAGTAAACAAAGATGCATCACATTATTCAGGAAACATGGTATCGAGGCTACACCGTATAACAACTGCTGTTGATAACCGATTGGAGGAGTAGAGTCCCAGACTATGGAGTAGCTGGAGCGACTATGCTAAAACTAACAATAACACACCTTGATCCTACAGAAAATATGTTGCAGATTTTTTCATTCACTGGTGACCTGCACTGTAGCCATCTGCATCTGTTTTGCCAATTAGAACAGCATCTCCCTCTGTTATAGCTATGGAGCGCATGACGTTCCAGCTTTAGTTGGATGTATTATAGGGGACGATGCCCACCTGGTCATCAATACTGTGTAAAATTAGTATGTGTGTACACTGTGCCCACTTAAACCTACTGGACTTTTGGAAGGTTTGTAGCCTATGGAATGGCGGAATATTGCACATAATGGTATGGAGTAACATTCCCACTTTGGTTGCCATTTATTGGACAAAGTAACATGTGTATTTCAATTCACAATTAATTTATCATTCAGCCAACTGTTACAACGTTTATGTCCACAGGACCCTTCTGTAGTTGGTCGGCTTCGAGGTTCCCCAACCAATGAAGGACTGGAAAAAGGTATGGTGTAGCAGAACATTCTTGGGGAGTAAAGTGTCAGTCTTCACCAATAGGAATATCATGTGGAATAAAGTGGAACTGCAGTTCGCTAAACTGCACTGTAGCCAGCTAACTGGGATTTCAGCCAATGATATAGCAAGTCATGGCCAGATTTGGCAGAAAATACTGTGAGTCTGTGACCTACAGTGGCAAACAGGTTCAGCTGCATTTGTCGTAATTCGTGAAAAGCATAACATCATGTAATAACCTGCATCATGCACATAATGCACTGTAGT
>JAODTT010006020.1:0-10823 GCA_025400115.1 Pentamera pediparva
TTGCGAAATGAATAAAGCGTTACATACCTGAACAGATCTCAGGACACTTCCATCATTCCAATGTGCAGTCTGGCAATGTTACTCCTCCATCCAATGCGAGTCCGAACATATGTACATGTGTAGTACTCATACGAAATTAGTATTTCCTGAACAAAATCCGGAATCCCTTTCGCACATATCTTTAGCTGCGCAATTCAGTGAAACATATACAGAAAATAAGTGATGGCTTCTCATGTAATCGTGATGACTGACTGTATGAAAAATGATCAGGATAATATTAACAAATTCAGAACTCAAACTCTAACAGGTTACAACTAGCGTATTTTTGTCTATGGCAAACATTTCTAAACTGTTCTACAAAAACAACCACCCTATTAGCTCTTGTTCCTTACTCCAAATACTCGTCAAGTCGCAACGGTGAGAATGTGAATGTTATTTGTACCAGCGCTTCGATGTATCCGAAGAACCTCCACTCTGTAATCGCTGCGGTGAATTACATTGCCATCACGTCTGGTAAATTAAGGCAACTCGCAAACTTCGTCTACGTCATCGATCAGCAGGCCAATCAGGTTATCGGAAGACGGTTCTAGCAATTGGGAAGTTGGCAATTAACTCCCATGGGCAGATGAGATCCAGAGAGGAGGAATTGCTTGATCCAGATGAGACGGAGTGTTCATTCGTTTGTAGCTTAACTGGCGCGGTTGAAAACTGTGGACGTAGACGTAGAGCGGCTGATACGATAATATCTTCATTATTGTTACATCGGTAGGTACTTGATATAGCAGTGTAAGCAAAACGAAGACCTCGCTAGAGGTATCTGTCATAGCATTTACATTACAGCAGTCGCTGTTTTGATGGTGAAATAAATGGATGAAAATGAGAGGTAACACATTATTTTTTGAGTTCGTGGTTCAACTAGTTCGATCGCAATCGCGAAACTTATTGTCTTGCTCGCCTAGGGGGTTTATGCGGATCACCCGCATGCAAAACATAACTGAGGTTTTATTAGGCGAGTCGAACTCCCCCGTCTGACAGTCTATCGAGGCACAGACTCGCGGACTAAAAAAGCTACTGTATCATAATATACAGAAACAGACAATATCGATGCCGAAAAATACTATGCAGGAGTATTAACTACACTAGCATTGTATGTACATAAGAACTATGCATAACAGTATTGGACAGGTGTATAGTTTCACCTCAATGAACCCTTTTCACATGATGCATATGCCGAGCTCCACGCACAACCGCACCTTGTCCGCATGGAACATGATGTGGAGGAATCACATGGATACATCGAGAATACTGCATGATGCATTATGACGTCATGCAGTAGTATTCTTATTGGGAGGCAGGGTCGGTTCCATCCAGGCATCACCTGGATGTTTGCTTCCAAACGTGGAAGAAACAAATCCTAACACCGATAGAGAACACGTGACCTCCTTCTGAATAGTCGAAAAAAGACGTAGTTGGTTAGCACTAGGAAGATATTTTTCCCTGGATAGTTAAGCACACAAAGCAATCAAACTATGATATTTTCAGTCGTAAATCTGAGCTTTTGAACATAATTTACCTTTTACATCAACATAATATTCAGCAGGTATTATTTTATATATACCACACCTAGCTAATGATGCTTGGAAAGTAACTTCGACTTTGAACACATTTGCAATTTGCTGAGAATCCGGCTCGCACTTAACCAGTTAATCATCACAAGAACAAATCCGGTGTCATCTGGGGTTGCCATCAGAGCGTTTGATTATTAAGGAAAAATGATCATATTTCTTGCAATGAAGATGGTCCTAAATGCTGTATCTCAGAATATAATTAATTTGATAATTTTACATTATGTTACTTTCAGAACATATTTACCAATCAAAACGAAGCCTATTTTTTCGGTAAGTAGCTCATAACCAACTGCCATGCGTGTGTTGGCTTGGTTTGAAGTGTCAAATCCTGCGGAGAATGCTTTCTGATGGAACATGTACCGTTGAATTGATGATTACTTCTTGGCGGAAATGTGGGTGAGCTTCCTACTGATTAGAGGTTAGCTGTTACTTAGTAATCTGTGAGGCTATTTTCAGATGTAGGCCTACGCCAAGTTTGAACTGTGAGTTTGCTATACTATAGCATAGGCCTGCATTCAAATAGGTGTACTTCTGAATGGTATGCACTGAGGCGCGATGCATTGTTGCTATTAAATGGATATTATTCAAATTGGGCGGTGCTCGCTCACCATATATGGCACCGCCACCGCCCTGACCACCCCTTCTATAACGGAATGGACAAGACGATCATTTCGAATGGAATAACGGCTAGATGTCTGTAAAATAGCCACCGGGAAAGCAAGAAATATAAGTTGTGCTTGTCATGGAGATTTGACTGAGGCGACTGTCTATACGGCGTGCAGTACGAAGGTTTGTAGGGAGGCCATCGGGGTCCGAGACTGGGAAAGGCGAAGACTCCGACGCCCGTGGTTACGTGGTGGGCAGTGTGCTGGTGGGCTGAGGTTTCGTCTAACTCTCGTCACTGGTCGCCTCAGCTCAATCTGATACAGTCGGTCCGGTTGGGTTCCTCTCACTCCCACTTGGAGGCCTGTCTAGGGGAGGGAGCTTGATAGGCTTGGCATCAGTGTTGCAGCTCCCTCTGAGGTGCGTCGGCTAGGCTCCGCTGGGATCAGGGTATGTAGGTACACCTGTTATTGGTCTGATCGTGACGATGGTCGGCGTACGCAGTGGGTGGCTGTGGCTGTTGTCAATGACTTTATCCCCTTGGTTTCACAGGTTCCGCCAGTCAATGAGCGCATAATGCGACTGCGGATATCACCCGCACTGTTGCTGCTCTTTCTGCGGTCACAGTGTACGATCCGACAGGGTAGGCTATGACTTAGTGAAAAAAGCGTTCTATACCCAACCAAAGTTGGTGTGATCCTGTTCCCACCTGTTTTCGGAGGTCATACAAGGAGACTTCAATGCATTCACTCGCGCTAGAAGGGAACAGTTATGAGTAACGTATTGGCTTCCATGGATCTGGCAGCCGCGATAACAGCAGTCGCATGTCTTTTTACTTCGCTAGGAGTCTAGGCTCTATGTTTGCTGACTCAATGGTCACAAATATCTGACGCGAGACACTGGCTTGGTATTCCAATGATGGTTTCACCGTTAAGGAGATTGACCATGTACTCATAGCTGGGAGGTGAGGGATGTTCTTGAATTGCAGGGGCTTCAGGAGTGCCCAATATCACGACTGATCAGAGGATACTTGTCCTTACTATTCAGTTTGAATTCAAAATCCCGAATAAAGTTGTTCCAGGCTTCAAGAAGCTGTTTGATGTCAGCCAACCGAAGGACCCGAATTTTGCTGCAGCGTATGCAGGTTCGCTTGGGCAGTCCTTTGAGAAACTGGATGTGATTGCGGACCCTGAGCAGAAACGGGCGGACGTCAAATCTTCCATCCTCAATGTGAGTGCATCCCGGAGCGTCTTGGGAGGACTGCCTGGGCACTTTCAGCGGATATAGCTGATCTCATCGAATGGAGTCACAAGGCTATCTAAGAACCCCCAGCGCATGGCACAGTAGGAAAATAATGCGCCGCGACCGGGATGCGGAGGTCCAACGTTTTCGTGAGTCGGCGGAGTGGTACTTTGTACCAGGAGCCTCATAACTGTCAATGCAGTTGGTGGCGAGGTATTGACTGATGGATCCCATGTAAGGACCCGCTAGGCTGGGTCTTGATGAATCAGGCTGATAACATAACATAACATACTTATTCTCATATAGCGCAGTCTCTGTCAGATACGATAATGCAACACAAAATGTATCACGAAAGGTGATAATCCCTAAATAAGATCGTTATAACATTGGATGGATCTAATCTCAGGAGGAAGGTTGTTCCATTCCCTGAGAGCAATAGACATGAATGTTCTGATCCACCAAACGTTGCAATTTACATGGAAGGTGTTGCTTTCCTGGTAGCTGAACCACATGTAGACAAATCGAAAGGCAATGGGGCAGTTGGAAGAGGTTTGCGACATATCCTGGGCTGGTGGCCAAGCTGACCCTGAGTTGTTTCATGGTCCCGTTCGCTCGGTTTGGAGCTCTGGTGTCATCCCAACTGACTGGAAAGGGGGGCTTATCGTTCCCATCTGGAAAGGGAAGGGTGATGCTTGGGACTGCAATAACTACAGGGTGGGCTACACGCTTGTTAGTCTGATATACCTCAGCCCTCAGTCATTTTCTGAAATTTATAAACTGAAGATAAACTCTCGTGAACCAGACTCTTAAGAATAGTTCCGACCATAGAAGCTCTTCTGTTTGTTCTCAATACAATTCACCAATGCGGGATTGTTATCATCGGAATTTTTCCATCCCCTTCCTCAAACTCATACGTTCCCTCGATGGATTCATAAAAACGACACGGTTTATCCGATACATCTGATTTGGGACTGATTGGTGACCTCAAAATAGCCTCTCAGGCTCTCATTGTTCAATATCGCGAGTCGCAGTGATACAGTAATCAATAATTGTGTCTCGGAAAGGATAGACATGCTGTCGCAATATACTACGGTAGATGTAATCCAAATCAGTGTACAACAACATAGGATCTCAGGAAAGTGCTCTCCCCTCATGTGATGAACAAATGCTTGATGATAATCATATCAATTAAATCACCAGGTACTAATGAAATATCTCTTTGATGACGATGGCTGTGATGACACAAAGCTTACTGCATTCGGCGAAGGCGGAAGCGAAAGTCTGTTTCCTGCGAAAGTCAATCTGTATTCGACGAAACTGAAGCTGTGTCATTCGAAATGTGAAGATAATACTCAGCTCAGGAAGAGCACCAGGAATGTCCAAGTGAACATCTATTCGCACAATTTATCTGAATACAAATTAGACAAGTTTCGAAATACAATCATTAGCTTGCGAATAGTAACACCTAGTGCTGATGTAGGCCTGTTATATGCGCCCTGATAATGTCGTAACTTGATCCGCACATGATGTATGGTTATAGCCTAGTTATGGGAAATCACGAGCGTGTATTTCAAATATTAATTAGGCTTACCAGCAAAAAGTATCAACCAATAAGTTCATACCGAATTGTTTGTGATTCGAGCCAAGTAACCCCATTCCAGATTCCTAAATCGAAGAGAAACTCCAGGCAAGATACGAGTTTATTCAACTTTTTTCCTCGTTCCGAATCATTTCCATTCATATTTCAGACGGTCTGAACTACCCACTTCAAGATAACAACAGCCGGTTCAAACTTCCCGCCATTAACCTTTTTTGTCATCTCACAGCAGAGCCCTCTATTGCGCCATTATTGCGCAACTCCCACAATTCCCCGTGATTCGTGACGTATGCAGCGACCCTGGCTTGTTTTGATCCACACCAATCGTGTAGCCTACATGCACTGCCCTTGTGTCAGGTCACCATAGCCACAAAAAGATAATTACTGTTCAGAGCCCATTGGATGCATGGTTAAACTAGTGGGAAGCTTCACACTGATTTTCCGTGAAGTTATGGCCTACATTTGACTAGGACAGATCACCAAAATCAATAACTGCCGCTCGATCCGACGTTGCATACAAAGTCAACTGGAGACTGCCATAGACTTGACTGTGTGCGTCGATTTCTCCGTAAATTCGTCGTTGGAGGCGCGAAATCTCATTGGTCAGTTGAATCAGTTGACAGTTTGTTTTTGTCGACTTGATTCATGTCAGTAAAATCCGTTCATTTCCGCTGGAAAATTTCTTAGAAATGGGTGTTAAAATGCTAACGGGAAAGAGGAGAGGGAGTCGTAGGGATTATGAGGTGTATCTTTCCGGCGAAACCAGGTTGAACGTTTGACTGCCGTGATCAAATAACAGTTTATTATTGGACTGGTACAGCACTTTCATTGTGTAGTACAGTATCTTGGTCTTGTGTCATGGTGCAATTGCCGAAGGCGCGGAATTTGAACACAATCTTTTGATCATGGAGAGGGTCTTTCTTCGGAGTTCTCCTTCAAGTTAGGAGAGTTTTTGGAGTTTCGCGAAATAGGTCGCAACGGTGTTCGGAAGGGAGTGGAGCAAGATTGATTGTAATCTGTCGTGCTCGTGCTCGAAACCCCAATGAAATCTAACCATATCACAACGCTTGTTTCTGGACTAAAGTGAGAAAAACTCAACAACTCGTCTATTGATGAACCACTGATCGTCCACAGTATATAGATGACCCGACGACCCCCCCCCCCCCTCCAAAAAAGAAAGGAAGGTTGATTTTCTGCTCATGAAATACATGTTTACCAAACAGCACTGAATATCGGTGAGAGAGAGAAGTAAAATGTTGCTGATGATATAAAGGTATCCACATATTACATGTCATCGTGTTTTACTTGATTCAGACCTGCAAGCGGCATGAATCGGTTATGTGATATCTCTAATGCGGCAGTATTTGAATAACACTGCCGCCAAACTTCCGAAAGCCTAAATTTACAACTAGTGTGTAATCGTGAACCATCTTACAAGTAGAATATAACTGCGGCGACTTGTTAACATATCCAAGCTTTCAGACACTTTTGAACTAGCCAAAGAATCATTTGGGATATCTCACTTTGTTTTGAAGTTTAGAATCCTTCGACCTTACAATCACCAACAGAACAAATCTGCATTTTACTGTAGTTTTGGCCAAACTATATTAGGAAACTGTTTTTGTGGTGATTTTTCCTTCGTGTCACTCTCGAGTTTTCCTGTGATTGATTCATCGTTTTTTATGGATTTAGGGGATTTTTTGCGAATTCAGACGTGCATCGTAATTATGTTCCTTCGTGTGACGAAAGTCGGTAACGACAACTTAAATCACGCACGTTATTTGACATCTTCAAGATTGAAGTAAGAGAGAATGCCCTCTCTGTCCCTCCCTCCAAAAGCTTGGGAATTTATCGGATCCTGTCTCCTACGCGGAACAAAAAAGAGACCCACAAAAGTAGGTTCATGATGTGGAACATATTCAACTTATCTGTGCTTGATTTTTCGTATGAAATATTACTCGCAGCACTATACGATCGATAACTGTCAAATGTGGTGCGTATCATATGGAAATTGAATCAATAACTCTCACGGAGCTCGGTCAAGTATCTCTGGAGATATTTTGATGGACAAAGCATTCTATGTGGAATTGTTGAGCAGTGAATGGATCCGGCTCACTCAATATAATACCATAATAATAATTGCGTATTTTTTTCACGACACTTATTCTGTACGAATACCTTGCCTCGACGTGAGTGTTCTATTCTTGGTGAGCAAATTAGTTTTGATATCAAACTTCGACTGACCCAGCCCTAATTCGCTAGAATTGAACCGAGATTCAAACGACTTGTTTCAAAACGACTTGTGAGGCTTGCATGTTGCAAGAAAGGTATATTCATCGTCATGAACGCATTGGGAAGGTTAGCCAGGATAATCCAATGATGGATTCCGGATGATGGATCTTTCAATTTTCGTCACAGCACCGACATTGCAAATGGATCGCGAGACTAACATAGTATAGTCTATTCTGTGCCTCGTTTGATTAACCTTCAATTAGCCTATCTAGTCAGACTAACCTATATGATTAGTCTAGCAAGTTAGTCAAGCATGCTAGACTGACTCACACTAGCGCTGGACTAATCTACGACCAGGATTCACGTTAGCACAATATGATATCTGGTCCAGAGGTTAGATCAGGTAGCTGAATAATCTGCCCAATTAACTTAAATTGACTAGGCAATAAGCATTGCTGCTCTGTACATTGCTGAAATGACACTTCCTTCATACACTCACAATAGCATATCTATTATCTAATTATTTTCCTGAAGCGACGGCTAAAACAACATGAGAGGTAAACATCACAACTCACGACTAGCCTACCACAACCGACTACAACCTTCGTGACAAACCATATGGCTCGTTTCGTAGCCAATACAATAGTATAGTGGAAATACTCAGCTACTTGAAATGCACAGTAGTCACAAAACAGGAATTGCACCTATCACATTCATCACACTCGATGCCACAGTGAAGAAATAGAGAAAAATAATTATCGAGAATTCACATAAAACAAAGCGGTCAATATGAAAAGTAAACACCACAACTCACGACTAGGCTAATACCCCGACCGACTTCAACCTATGAGGCACACCATATGGCCCTTTGACAAATGTAAGCTCGTTGCAAGAGTGTGATGACAAACCATGAAACCATGAAGCATATGAGCATGTCCCAGTCAGTCATGCAAATAGTGTTCCACCTGGTATGTTGTAAAATATAATAGTGCCGTTAGATGTAGACACTAGTGGACCGGCCAACGTTTCCATGCGCGAGCCCCATGCCTAACACAGTGGAATCACGCGCATATCATATGCAAGGACTATTTGGCAGATGTGTATGATCTATGTTGTCCTTTAATCCCTGATCACAAAATGCACAACTGCACCTAATGCTGCGGGTGTGACCTCCTGTTTTCAGGTACAATCGGTAGGTTACCACAAGGATGAACAGTGATATTAGATAAACTGTCACTATCAAGTTTTTCTCTAAAATATGTTAACAACCAGCCTGTGTTTTCCCGTTTAGTGAATTCATTCCAAAGAATATTCAGATGGAATACTTCACGTCGATGAATAGATCTACAACCTTTGAAAAGTCACTTTCCCACATAACGGATATTCTTCTTGCGTTCCTCCTTAACTAGCCCAGTTGAATGTATTAATGTCAGGGGTATAAGTCTTCGGAAATCAGCCTCTAGGCAACATCTCCGCCTTTTACAAGTGTATACTTCACGGACGAACAAAACCTGAATAATTGATGAGCATTTTTGAAAGCCGATTTGAATAAGTATGTCTCGTGGAAACATTTCTCACCGATGGCTTCAGGAATTGATGTATTGCGGTCTATACTTCCGCTGAGACGCGAATTTTAAGCAGTTGCAAATATATGCGAGGAGGAAAATCTCTATTTATCTTCTTGTCAGCAGCGAGTGGAGTGCTGTGATGCAAGATAATAGGGATTGTATTTTACATGGAGATATTTGCACGCAACACACAGCAATTACAATAATTGACTGATCGACAACTCTACCAGGAACATCTTTGACTTTTCATAGGTGCTCCAGTAGGTTCACCAATGCTCTCGCCCGTCGGTGTCACACTCTACACTCAAAAAAGTGAAGTGTTGATTTTAGCACTCAAGGTGTCATATTCAACACTCGGCCCGTTTAGAATTAGGGACAGCCCGGCAAGTGTTGAAACTACACCTCAAAAGTGCTCTATATTTACAACACCCATAGGTGTTTAATTAACACTTCATAAGTGTTGTATAATCAACGCCCTACGTGTGCTGAATTTACACTCGGAAGGTCGAGTGTTGGAAACCACCCTTGCGAGTGTTAAAATAAACAGCCCCCTAGTGCTGCATTTACACCTAATATGTGACAATCCGGAGTAGACAGATGGTTAAAAACTGCACCTCACGAGTGTTGTATTCAATACCCAGGAGTGCCGAATAAACACTAAATGAGTGTTAAACAACCAGCACTCAAAGCGTTAGGTGACCACCTGACGAGTGTTATATTCACCACCCCAGGCGCTGAATATACACTAAATAGGTGTCATATACCAACTCCCCAGGGTGCTAAATTGACACTCCGAAGTAGATAGTGTTCGGAAACTGCACCTCACGAGTTAGATTCAACACCCAGCAGTTGGTTGTGAAAGTACTGTTTGTAAACATTTGGCATTTACTTGGGTCTCATCAAGCAAACTAATTTAGCCCCCAAAATCATTTAAGCATTCAAGTTGGATGCGGGCACATTAGGTATGCAGTAAGAGTATTTTGGGAGATCAGATGAAGCGAGATGGAATTACAACAGAATTTTTTTTTCAATTCGAGTGAATTTTGACATATATGAGGTTAAATCCTAACACTCATAAAATTCAGCTAACTAGCTTTGACTGTTCCAACTTCCTTTGCCCCACAAAACCCCAGACTTGAAATTTTCCAAAAAAATACAACAGTGCCGACGGGAAATCGCAGGCAGCCTGCGAAACTACGATTGGAGTATCCATCCTTTGGATTTCTGATTTCAGCAGCAGTTCGTCTTCCTCAAGGGTCCTCCACTCCAAGTGTTGAATTGAGCTAGAACCATCGATGACGCCTCCCTCAAGAGCGGTATTTGAGATAGAAACGCTCCCTAGAGAGACGCACCCCGGTGGCAGCAGCCCGACATGGTTATTTCTGGTTATTTCGGGTCAGCGGACAGGAAATCGCAGGCAGCCTGCAAAATTACGATTGGAGTATCCATCCTTTGGGTTTCTGATTTTAGCAGCAGTTCGTCTTCCTCAAGGGTACTCAACTCCAAGTGTCGAATTGAGCTACAACCAACGATGACGCCTCCCTAAAGAGCGGTATTCAACATAGAAACGCTCCCTAGAAAGATACACCCCGGTGGCAGCAGCCCGACATGATGGTTATTCCTGGCTATTTCGGGTCAGCGCGTGTCTGAAAAAGAAAGAAAAATATTTGGAAAAGGAAAATACAAACAAAACAAGGAGACCGCTCCCAGTGTCTCGCCTGGTTGCACAATCAGTGGTTTCCTCTATCAGTCACCATGCAAATACCCAGAAGGCATTCCATGTGTTGCTTTCAGATTTTGTTATTGGAATTTAGCAGAAACAGCTTCACTATTCTTACACTAGGATGATAAAATTTAATCCGATTCATGAACATTAAAGAACACCAGAAAGGCAAGAAGGCTATGGGACCATACCCACTGATTTTTCTGACAAGTGGGTTCTCAAACTGCCTG
>JAODTT010006131.1:0-10822 GCA_025400115.1 Pentamera pediparva
AAAACGCCCGATGGTGAATGTGGGAATCGAACCCGGTGTGAACCAGACCCATTGTATTGCCAAGCGTCACTGATACCACTCGACCACTCTTCCACGACTGAGTAGATTCCCATCAGAACTGCGTTTAGTTTCGTTCTGACTGAGTTCATGTTCTCTAGTTTATTGTTTGTTCCCACTTCCTCAGAGAAATAAATCATCGATACGATTACAAATTACAATTGAAATTCTTCGACTCGTCAAAATGAATTCAATGGAACAGAAATCAATTGACAGAAATCGAGGGACCAGGAGTAACCAAAAGAACTGTTCGAGTCGGGTCCCCATGAATGAACCAAAATAATAATAACAAGTCAAGAGAGAAACAGGGCAGGGAGAGCAAATAGAGTGAGGAATGAGAAAGGAGAGAAGAGGAGCGGTGAAATACAAGGCACACATAGGGTCAAATGGTTATTTAGGTATCGTGAGGGAGTAAGTGGTCTTTGAGTTTATGCTTGAATACAGTGTGACCCATTCACTCCTCCAAGGAGGGGAGCAGAAAAAAATAATTCCATACGAGTAAACATTCACTTCATTGGATTAAAAAAATTCACTACCGCGGACTAAATTTTTGCTCCAATGGAGTGAAATGCACTCTTTTCAGTGAGAGCACTACTGAAGAGAGTGAATTTCACTCCATCGGAGCGAATTACCGCTCCAATGGAATGAATGTCCACTCGTATGGAGTGAATCTTTCCTACTCCACTCTCTGGAGGAGTGACTGGTTCACTTTTTTCCATAGTGTATGTTGAGTGAAGCTGAGTTTCTAATATCGAGGCTCAGTGAATTTGTGATGCTGAATGAAGTTCATTCTCTCTTCCTCGTCATTCATGTGACCATTTATTCGTTGATTGATTCATTCGTTCAACTATTCTTGCATCCCCCCACCCAGTTAGCTTCCTTCGTACTCAGCTAATTCTCTCCTCTCGCCATTCATTCATCCATCCATTCGAACGTTCATTCATCCTTGGCCCAGTTGGCTTCATTATTACTGAGTATAATATGTTCTCTTCATTACGAGTCTTCCAATCACTCTGCACAACTCCTGGAGTGGAATTAGGTGGAACTTTTAGATTGAGAGTGAAATGCCACTTTAATAATCACATAATCACTCTATAGAGAGCCAATGTTTACACTTGCCCCCAATTTCAATCTCAATTGAGTGGTTTACACTCTCGGAGTTTTCCAAAAGTTCATTCATTTGTTAATCCAATCATTGGCTTATTACTAATTAATTCCCATATTCCCTCAACAATGTTTTCATTCGTTATTGTCCTAATCGTTTATCCTTCCATTTATTTATCCTCTTTTGATTCGGATCATTCATTCACCCGGGTCCCGTACACAGCTGACAGTACACGGTGGCTAGAATCGTCTTCCGGAAGCCGCGGCATATGTTCGAGAAGAAGCGCAGCTGCCGGTCAGAAATCAGGCAATCGACCGGCCGACTCCTTCCGCGCCCCCCGAGCACCATGCATAATATTAGACATACGGTCCTACCAGCGGGAGTTAATAATACACCGAAGTGAGGAAGTCATAAATGAATCTAATCCTCGTCTGAGGCCCACCGTAAGGGTCTATTGTCTGACTGGAATATTACAAGATTGGAGGTGCAATAAAGCTGAAGACGCAGAACTTCGTTTCTTCCCCATGACTTACAAAGGTTTGATCCAATTAAAATAATTCAAGACCTAATCTCGTCGCATGCATGGGTTATAGAGTAGGGATATAACAATCCAATACCCGACAACTAGACCGTGGTCGTCGCTGGTTACATACCGAGGGGTTTAACAGTACTGCATGTATCCTCTCCGTTGCCTGTCAAATAGGAGGTAGTGTGCTGTATCTACACCCCATTGAACATGATGCGGTCAGGAAACTCCATGCGTGTTGCTCCGTACATACAGGGAAACATAAAGTGCATAATGCCTAACATCTCAGAAGGTGGCTTCGGGTGTCGCTAACAAGTCCCGATATATATAGTTACAAGTAGAGAGGCAACACAGCATAGGGCCTAGCCTATATACCCGTGGCCTATATACCCGTCGAATGTCATTCGTCACTTTGTTTCAACAGGTACTGGGTGCTCCTGTGATGTGGTGGGCGACTTAACTCGCGATTGCTGCAACGGGCTATGCGTCGACAGAGATGTTACTGAAGATAACTTCAACGACTTCAGTTGTTTCTGTCGATGTGACGATATTTTCGGGGATAGATGCTCAGTCAACGCTACGTTGGCTCCATACCCCGAATTCTGCCCTGGTGAGAACATATTTTCTGTTTTTGTTTATAAAAATAGATTGGATCAGACGATCAAACTGTTAGATTCACTTGGTGAAGGTTTAGTTCCATTATAATACGAATTTAACTGTTCCATTATGTTTTCTTGTAATATAAGACATTGTATGTATTGCCCGGTATCGTATTACATTGTGTTGTATCGTATCGTGTATTGCCTCAGTTTGTATTGTCTTGTAAAGTTACACCCATCAACTGTTCCCATAAGTAGTTGACTACATTTTCACTATTAACAGTAACTTTCATAATTACCCGACTAGAAGTACTGACGACTTCTGTGTTTGCAAACTCACGAAGCTTACACGAAGGTTCACGTGACTCCTCGAAACGTGCAATATTCTCAGAAGACAACAGTAATTTTATTGGCTACCAATAATTGATTGAGTTCGTTCTTATTCCTTGTCGGAGGCAAAAAAGAATCTACGCAGTCACGCATGTCTGTGTGTGTCTGTGTGCGTGTAAGGTAGAAGACGCAAAGGTCATAAGGTCATAAGATCCCTTTTGTTTTAGGGTCATGTCGAAAGTCATCTGAGGTTAACAGAGGTCAAAATTCGAGATGTGGTATGTAGCCTTCCCTTATGGGCAGTTCCCCATTGGTTTTGTTGTCGATTGATTTTGCGCCCAATTTTGACTCGTTAACACAATAACTAGACCCCACTCCGATGGATCGAGGTCAAACTTGGTATGTTTGTTCTCCATAATAAGTACATGCTCTCCATTGTTGGGGGTCAGGTCAAAGGTAATTTGAGGTCAACAGAGGTAAAAATCCAAGAACCTTGTTAGCACGATAAGTCCAAAATGCTCAGTCCGATCAGGCTGAAATTTGCTCAGTAGCTTTCTTGTAGTAATTTCTGGGGGAAAATGAGAAAATTGTAGAAAATTGACCACCTGGATAGATGATGAAGCTGATACTTGGTATGTGTGTGAGTACATGACCCCTGTTGATTTGCTTTCAAACCGCCTTCCTGGTTCACTGATAAGTAGAGGTTTTGCAGCTGTAATTTAACAAATATGATCATAGCAGCATGTGTCTTGGTGTCCATAAATTGCATTTTTTCGCTAATAGAGAGGGCGAGACTATTCATGATGGCGCATTTCCCTTGCCTCCAAACCTCAACCCCCAACCCTCTCAACTCCCCAGACAAATCTCCCGGCACGCCTCTGGGTCTAGTCTACAACAATATTTGATACTTCATGGACATAGAGTGGCTCCATGGTCGCCGCTATTCTGTAGTCACGTGTGGTATAGCTAGACAGCAAACGGGGTATCGGGACGTCCGTGTGCGTTGGGTTCAAGGCTCCAATGTATATACTTGATTCGTTCAATTACATTTGCGAACGAAAGGAATACGTGTGTCGCCCCGCATAATTTCTCTGAGATATAACAATGAGGCAGGATTTTTCTAACATTTACGTTTTTCAGTCTTTACCTAATACCCTCCTTCCACAAAATACTCGCTCGCTCGCTTTCACAGATAACATTGTCGTTGCCATCGTTTGTCCGGCTCCTTCGAGAGATGAGGAGTTATCAGTTTACGCCCTCACTCAAGTCTGTCCCACGAAAGTATGTTCTGTTGACGAAGAAGGCAACCCAGCTCCACTCCCAGATTTGGCGGAACGGATATTCGTGAACGCTCCGTGTTCAGGATACGAATTTCCTCCAACCATAAAGCCGCCAGACCGGTACGGTTGCTTTGTAGCTTGCTATGACGCGGGCGATGGCAGAGACGTGTCACTAGACTTCATCGTGCAAGAGGGAAACAATGGTAATGTACTAGTAATAAAGATGGGGGAATCGGCTCAAAGTCCCCGTCGAATAGTCAACGCTGCCGTTCACGCTACATCACGGCAAAAGTCATTCCAATGTATATCAAAACAAATTTTGCATTGTCTTATCATACTCTCTCAAATTCAAAATAGGTTGAAAATCAGTCAAATAGATCGCTCCCTGGTCTCCAACCTTTGTTATATTAATTGGGGAGGCAATATTGTCTCACAGCAGCCGGCGAATAATGGACGAGTCATATACAAAACCGTCCGAAGGTATATCGGAACGAACTTTGCATTGAATTATCATAGTGACGATGTACTGTATTCGATGCCAAACAATATCGATCGCTGCTTCCGGGGTTACGTGAACAAGAAGACGACTCAGATCACTCTCAAAATGTACACTTCTCCTCAGATGTGCTATATAAATGTGTACATTATTAGTTAATATTATTATCAGTGTCCCAGTCACCCCTCACCACCACGTCTCACGAGAATTGCTTGAATAATGCCTAATATCAGTTTGTAGCATGCATGGTGTCGCAATAGACGCCCACCTCACATGTCAGAGAGAACCCATGTTCAATTCCCGGCGAAATGATACGGAAGTAATTTCTCGCTCCTCTCCTTCAAAGCTCCACTCAAGTCCGTCGAACGGGAACGTAAAATGGAGGTTCCGGGAGCAGGACGATCCATGCCCTCCCCGTTTAAAACGTGGAACTCCAAAACTTAATAACTGCATTGAATCGAGTGACACTCTTAAAAAAACGATAGTGGACAACATTGCACGCCCTTATGTTCACTATTTCATCGCGAGGATGAATGCCTAGCATTCTGGTTTACTGTTTTATTGCCATTGACATTATATGGCCATCTATGAAAAACATGTGAACACCTTTCATGTAGCACCAGCTGATGAACATTATAACCAAATTTCAATAATATATATTGTTCTTCGTAGGAGAAGTAACCATTCGCAGTTTTACATTGTTCAATCCCTACTGACACTACATGAACATTCATCGAGAATCTGTGAACAACTTCTAAGAAGCACCACCTAAGGAACATTATGACCCCAAAAAATGAAAAATATTGTTCTTTGTAGGAAAAGTAGCATTTTGAGTAGCATTTTGCAGTTTTTCACAGTGACATTGCGCCTGACAATATATGACAATCTATCAAAAATCTGTGAAACACGTTCAGGTAGCACCACCTAAGGAACATTAATATCCCATTTCTGAAAAAACAAATCTAATGTTCCTCGTAGGAGAATGAGCATTTTGCAATTTTCCAATTTGTTTACAAAATGGCTCATCAATCCCTTTCATTAACCTTTGACCTTGACCTTCGAAGAGTCAAAGATGTGTCATCATTCAATGAACATTGTCTCCAGGTTAGGTTAACATCAGTCAGAGATCGAAAATTTGGCAGTCGAAAAGGCAAAAGTTCACAGACTGGATGTTGGTGAATTGTCTTTTCTACGTCTTCACCTCAGGCATTCATTCAGTCCATAGTTGACTCATTGACTTGCTTATCTATAATTCTGTATTGGCAGAACACCAGCACAAACATGGGAGTGTCGCTATTGTATGTAACGCCATTCCTTTTCCCCATCTCGCCAATCATAGTGCACTACAGCAGTCACAGGATTGTTGACTGATTATTTATGCTCATTTGCATACACGGCAGAGAGCAACGGTGCTGAAATGCCTCCTACGCTTCCTTTACGCTATGGGACGTTCAAAAAGGTCACCGTTGTGTGATTTGCACCGTCATGTCCAGGCTAAGAGGCGTTCATTGAAGTGATCGAACGTTGCTGATAGTTGCTGTCGGTAGTGGAACGTTAGAACGAACATAGGAGAAAGTCATAGAGCAGCCAATAACCGTTGCAAAGTCACACTGGACGCTGCGAGGCGCTGCGATAAGTCAGAATTGCGTGATCATCGGCGTTGTCACACGTTGCAACGCGTTGCGGAACGCTCACATGCAGTTGTGCAACGTTGAAAGACGTACAAAATTTACATCGCGAATTTTGAACCGTTGAAAAATTGGCGACGTAAAATTTTGGCCGACGGAATCCCGCGGAAAGTCGAAGGATCGCCCTGCGCCTGTTGACTTTTCATTGCGCCCGATCGCGCATATATAGCCCTCGACTTCTCACGTACACGTGGAACATTAAACCGTTGCTCTCCGTCCACCCCCAAATCGCCTGTTTTAGTGTATCAGTGTGAGCCTAGCAGAAGCGACATATAGGTACCGTCAGGGACATACCGGGTATCGCTTGTTTTTATGTTGTTATATATCACGTTGTCATTACATTGATTTTCTATGATCCAAAAGTGACTGTTCTCTTCGAATCTCAGCTGATCTGGGCGTTCTTACACACAGAACGATCGGGTAAAATAAGAACTTTTACTTATTGCTTATTTTTTATTCCTTATTTTACTTCATCGTTCTGTGTGTGTAGAGTCCATGGTTGTTTCGTCATTATTTGTTCTAACGTATGGAAAATATGATGTTGCGATTATTACTCGTGAATGATTGAATCGAAATCGGACATGAAAAATATGACCAGTTAACATAGCTTCCCTTTTGGACGGGTCCCATCAACAGCTAGGTATCCGGAATACAGTACAGTCTCCGCTGAGGTAGGTACCTGCACAAAGATCCGTCTATGGGTGCCTCGTCCATGTAACGTGAGGCTTATCCGATGGCAAATCGGGAGGAAGCGTCTTACGCAATACAACGGCAAGCCCGTGTTGCCCTTCAAGGAGGTGAAACTGAGCGACGCAGGAGTGTACGAAGTCTACTTCAAGAACCGACGGAAGTCATACCTAGTATCCTTCGTACGGCTGATAGTATACACGCCTCATAGTAAGTGGACCATTAGCATTCAGCACGTATACTCAGTACACTCTGAATCGATCGATACATTTGGTCGGCCGACTTGCACGACTGTACAGTGCCGAGGACGTTGGGGCATGAATGTAGGCGAGTTCCTCGTCAACACCAAGGGGACACGTTCACCCGGGACAGATTCCTACAGTTATATCCATTTTATCGGCAAAATCATCGCCTATAGACTTTCAGAGTAGGTAATGGAACATTCGGGATATAAATATAGGTTTCTCCGTGATCTACCAGGATCAGAACAAGGATGCAATATTGCGTAGTGATTCCTTGCCTGTGTGCTTACAAGTCATTTGAGGTGTGAACGTCTGAAACTTTGTACAAGTCAACATTTTTCATGGTTAGAATGGTGTCAGAGTTTGACCTCTGTTGACCCAAGTTACCTTGGTCCTAGCCCAAAATCAATAGCAATTATGTACTTCATATGGCCAACCCACAAACCAAATATAAACCCCATATAGCCATATACCTTTGCTGTCAACAGGGGTTGTGTTCACAAGGTTTCCAGACTGTCTTCTGTTTACCTTCGATGTCCTTGAAACTGGCACACAAGTAATAGGGGTCATGAACTCCATATAGCCAACCTACATACCAAGTATGAACCCATTAGTCTACACTTTTGTGCTCAGCAGTCAACTGTGTTTACAAGCAAAGTGTTTCACCCTGCCAATCTCCGGTGTAGTAGCTGCCCGTAGAAAATTCACTCACTAACGTCCGTCCGACGAGGACTTCGAAAGGTACTCCCGTGGGAGCGGGAACCTATACTCTAAAATAAATCTAGTCAAATTGACTAGAATACATATCAAATGGGCCACGGAAAGAATCTAGTCGAATATTTGACTAAATTCCATTCGATTTTGGACAGAATAGTCATTGATGAATATAAATTATAAATATATATAAATATAAATTTCAGGTAAATAGCGCTGATCTCTCACATATCTACATGATTTCACTGTAGGAATGACCTGTGGATTCAATCAATCAATTTCTTCTGTAATAACTGTTTCAACAGTAGGGAACCTAGTACTTTTGCTTGACCCGTGGTATTCACATATACGCACAGTTCTACGAAGAGAATTATAAATGAGCTTTTACAAAGTTACTCGGAAAATACACAACTTTTTATTACACTATCCTACTAAATGTTCATGTCAAGACGTCCAACCTAAATTCATATCTACATTTCGATGATTCAGGCTGCTTCGACCGTTGGTGACTTGAGATAGCGTGTAATAGGATTACTTAGAAGGGTAGTGCAAATAACTGTGTGGTTCGTCTCAACAAGACGGATCTGGTCATCATAAAAGAGGCGATTGGTCAAACGAGGCCATAGGGTCAAACGAGGTCACAATAGGTCATCAGATGCAGGTTACACAGACGAACACATCTTTCCATCATGTCACCCCGCATAAATGTTATGTCGACAAGATATGTATGGGTTGTCCTCTTTTGACCGTGAATGACCTTGACCCAACACCAAAAACAATATGGTCCATTCTCATTTTCATTCCATTTCCCTTAAATTGTCAATTTTTAGGAGGATTTATTGAAAAGGCCTAGATGGACCAATGAAAAATGGGGGTCTTGTCGTTCTGTTTATCTGGACATCGTTCAATATCAAATCAATTACTCATTAATCCTACTCTACCCGATCCGATACAATTCCGTGAATTGGGAGGTATGAAAAACGCCGATAGCCCTTCTGTGTTGCCCCACTGCTCATTCAACGTTTTTTTACAGCATCGCCTGATGTAACCTGTTCCGAAGGAGGTATTCCGAGCCTGAGCGGAATGTACTGCCTTTGCCCACCTGGTAGAGTAGGCGACTGTACAGACAGTGAGTATCCAGTCCCGTCAGCCACTGTCGTTTTTTAATCGCACTTACGCTTTGTTGATTTGTTCCTGACGTCCGGCAGCTGAACCGATGGTCATCCATCGAACATAACAACTAGTGCTTGCAATAACATAATCTACAAATGTTGACCACTAACAACAATAACTGAAGAGAAGACAAAGTGGGTCAAGAAGCCCTGATATGACAGAAACCAGTTACTACTGGTTTCCGTGTCTGGTCTTTGAACAGTAGTTGCAGAATGTGGTTAAGGGCAAGAAACGTAGAGGCAGTCATCAAACAAGTGTCAATAACTTATTTGGACGTGGCTGTAGGCCTACATGCGTACTTACTACACGACGTTGAATGCATTATGGTCGTTTCCTGTGTCTCGCCTGAGTATTATGTATAGCCTGTGCTGACTGACCGTACTGCTGCATAATTGGCTACAGGGGCTACACGGGTACAAATATAAGCGTCATTACGCCAAGCATTCCGTTGTTGCGCGGCCAACTGACATTCGGAAATGCCAAGCGTGTATATGCTATTGTCTGGCAGTCATGGATAGTTACTCTTTTCAAAAGATATCGTTTACTCACTGGCAAAACATCTTCATTTGGATGTACATGAAGATATCCATATACGGTGATGAATGGCTTCACCCGGGCTTAATCATACAATGCCATACATTCATAGGCGTAAATTTATTCCCAATCATGGAATACATGCATAGTATCTCGATGCTGCTACAAATCTAATTGAGTAAATAATGAAAAATCGATGGGTACACCTTCATAGTATGAGAGGAGCATGCTGCCCGGTTAACCACAAAATGACGCCCATGATCATTTCGAAATACCACGAATGACACATTCGCCGGCGACTGTAACGAAATATACTGCATTGTCAACTTTTTCGATCACTTAGTCCCTGATGAAGATATTGTTGTCTCTCCGTGTGAGCAACTGGCGAGACCTCACCCCGAATATTGATGAAAATTGTGGAATCCTCGAAATTATTTGCAGTTGATTGAAAATGTTCATATGAGGGCTACTTTTCAAATTAGCTGTCCGGGAGATTTACCGTGTGAGGAAAGATTGGGGCGTCCTGAACTTTGTGCGGTTTGATTCAGGTTTCTTAAATGTCCTATGGATTCGATGACCTTTCCTTCGCATTTTTAGTTCGTCGCCACTTGCTACGTGGCAAACGCTACAGATGGGACATCCGGGAATGTTAAAGTTCGACCAATGAGTGGAACAGCTCTTCTGAAGATCGTTCATTACGAAAAATTTGACTTGTTTTTCCGAAAGAATTTTGGCGAATATTTTGGTTTTGAGTTGTTCATCCTCACGAGATGATGTGGCATCCGTCTTATTTATGAGGATTACGTCTATCATGCATAGGAGAGGGGGTGGGGGGATGAGACGTATTACTGACACGGTGGATGGGTCTTTTGGGGGAGGGGAATTTGAACCATTTTCAAGTGGCCTCATATGCAATCTGGTGCAATGAAGCACACCTAAACACCCACCAAAGTTTGAGAGACATCACTATCGGTTTAGTCGATACAACAATGTTATATACGTTTCTAGCCGTGAAGTTTCAGACGCTGACCACTGATCGATGCATAGTGTAATGCCCCCGTGGAAATGTTGCTGACAGATTGCAGTCTGATAACTCTTAACACGTATGGATCTTGGGCCTGCATCACAGTGTACGGAATATGCCGTCTGCACTGCTTGTGAAGGCTTGCGGTCAGACTCACGGTCCCTGCAAGACCGCATGGTGTGAGACCGGTGACCGCAGGTTCGATCATTGCCATGCAACTTGCCTCAACTCCCAGAAGTCACAGGAATATCGACCGCGAGATTTAAACGAGTCCAGGAAATCAAGAATTCCGCAAGGCACATAGTTTTGTACTGTCACATATTATAATGAGCGTGCTCAGATTGTAGATGTGCTCCAGCGGACATAG
>JAODTT010006242.1:0-10816 GCA_025400115.1 Pentamera pediparva
TTTTTCCTTTTCCTATTCCTCTTCTCTTTCTTTTTTTCTGTCCTCTCCCCTTACCCGGGGGGGCGCGCGCCCCCAATTCCCCCTGGATACGCGCCTGGAGTCGTATGCCTCCTTGTAGTCAGTCCATCCCACTGCTAGGTTGATGCGTCCCCTCTCCGAATCTCTGGTGAGAACTTTGTCGAGTAGCAGTTGGTCTTTTGTACCTCGACATCCTGGTACGGATCTGATGGTCATTCAGGTGAGAGGTTATTTAATCGACAATGATGCCAAATATCAGCTTCCACGTTTTGGGTAGGAACGGGAATGGTCGGTACTCGCTCGGCGTGGTACCTTTTGCTAGGTCCTTCCGGATCAGGGCAGTGAGCCAGAGTGGGACCCAGCCAGGGTGGTCGACTATCGCATATATCTGTGATGCCATTCCCTCACATGACTAGTCAGGTGTTCCTTCCAGGATCCTTGTATTTGATCGAGGCTGATAACTTTTCCTTCACTTTCGATTTGATGCCTGTATCTGTGATCCATTTGTCTGTTTGAACCAGGATCCCGAAGGATTTAGCCGACTCTCCATCGCCATTGTGGTTCTTTGGTGTCCCCTATAGTTCCTCCCAGAAGCGGTAGGTCTCTTCTTTATCCGGCATCTAGACTCCGACTTAACGGGGCTCCGACTTATCGGGGTTTTAATGCCTCTTCCATCGACCTATTACCGTCATGAGAGAGTCTCCCCTGACCTCCTTTGGAAGCTTCCATTGTGCTGATGTCTCTTCTCGCTTATTCTACATCATTCTGGGGGCGTTGTTTCCAAGGTGGTAATTGGTTGGTGCCTCTCTTTCTATTTGGTGCGTTGGTGGTTCGTCTGGCCACAATCCTGACCGTTGCATATATGATGGCGTTCGTTTCTGTGATGCTGTCAGTATGGATGTGCTTCGGGACATGGTTCGCCTTAGTTCACGGATCTGTGTTATCCTTTGTTTGTCCATCCATAATGCGCTACGGGGTGTTATTCCTCCTACCACGTCTTGTGGCTCTTGCTGCGTTTCCTCCAGGAGTTTGTCATCCTCTCCCGTTGATTCCGCTTGTGGTTTAACCTCAGGCTGTGGTATTCCCTCGGTTGTTGGTTCACCGGTGTCCTCATCTGGGGGGTGTTGCTCGTTTGTATTGTTGTGTTGTTGTCCTGCAACGCTCTGCATTGTTATTATTATTATTATTATTATTATTCACATTCACCTCACAACCCACTTGGTTGGTATATATATATAATCCTACCCGGTTCCTGGGAGGTCTAAGGTTCGTCGGAGTATGTGAGCGGTGCCCAGAAGTGCTACTTTTGGGAGATTCCGTACTTCATGATTGCCTGTTATTCTTTCTATGTGCTGTTCAAGTCCGGGTGTGGTAGCTCCCAGTGCGCCGATCACAACAGGTACCTCACTGGCTTCAACGTTCCACATCCTCTGTATTTCGAGTCTCAGATCCTGGTACTTGTCGATCTTTTCTCGTTCCTTTCTCACTATGTTGGTATCGCACGGGACGGCCACATCGACTATTGTCGCTGATCTGGTCATTTCGTCGACGATTACCAGGTCTGCTCTTCTTGTTGTTATGATTCAGTCAGTTCTTATATCGAAATCACAGAGGTTCTTGGCTCTCTCGTTTTCTCCGAATGGGTTTGGCATGTGAAGCCACGGTGCGTGTTGTGTGGGAATGTCATAGTGCTGGCAGACTCTCTGGTGTAATGCAGCGGCAACAATTATTATTATTATTATTATTATTAAATAGTCCGGAATTTGCTTCAAGAACTACACAGAGTGCTCAACGGGTGGAGCTATGGTAGATATATTCAGAGAATGATTTATTTACTAGTTGTACAGTCTGTTTCGCCCAAGGGCTCGTCAGCAACTGTCAGTATATATACCGATACATTATAGCGAAAAACGAAAAACAACAATAGGTCGATACGCTCACTTTGAGACTAATGACGATTGACGCGTAGGGCTGGTTGCTAGGGTCCGCGTTACAAGGGGACGCTCATCCGTACTCAGAGAGGAGGTGTTTTCTTCTGTGTCTGCACGTTGAGATGAGTTCCGATCTTGAATTTAGGGTTGTTTGTCGGTTGGCTGTTATCACGTAGAATTTCTCCCAGAGGCAGAGGTTGCAGCGTTTGGTACGTGGTGAGTATGGCTGAGCGTGTCTTCGAATCCTCCAAGTGATGGTGTAGTCGATGTGTTTGTCTTTCAGGTCCCAGATGTAGTTGCTTAGTTCGGTACTGTGACGCAATTCCCTATTGTTGAAGGTGGCTTTGTGGACTGCGTGTCGCTGTTTGAATGTAGTTGCTGTGAGGCCGATGTATATTTTCTCGTTGTTTGGGGTTGCTACCGTGGCTTCGTAGATTACGTTGCTAGTGGTGCAGTTACCTGGTAACGGGCAGTTCTCCTTCTGTCTACAGTTGCAGTTGTCTGGGGCAACACGGGACTATGGTCCATTGTTTATTTATAATATATGGTTCTTATATACCGTTTTGCCCCTGCCTTACAGCGGTCTTAAAGTGCCCCATAAATATACTTCACTGTTAATCCATCACGAAATACAACAAAGCTACTCACTATATTGTTTTTGCAAACTCGGTAAATTAATGAAGCTGCGTACACATCTATTAATGGCACATGCCCCGAGAGATTCCTTCACAACAGAATATACTCTGCCTATATACTACTTATTTTCAAATAGTCCAAATAACCATATCAATTTTCCATAATAGCACTGGCGCAATAATCATATCACATTCTTATACCAAAGCACTTAACAGTTCGACTGACGGTCACGAATACAAAAACAACAATATCCTGGAAATGAAGTGGTCGACCCTCGTTAATTTGCGGCTCCATATTGCAAACACTAATCTTAAATTCCCGGGAGTTTGACACTATTAAGTGAATTTAATTTTCTCTGATTCATTTCGTTATATATTTACTGAAGTCAATATTCATTATATTGTCGAGTAGGCTTTCGCGCAATCAGCGTTATTGGATATTTATATATTTCGCCTCTTGTTTGCATTGGAATTCTCGGCGTGAGCGTGGAACTTTTTAGAATAAAAAGAGCTTGTGTTTGTGGTTATTATATCATTACGAACAATATAAAGAAATCCACTGCTTTATTCAGCATTGCACATTTGTTTTTCGAGGGAGGCAATCGCGCGAATGAGACAAATTTTATGTAATCGCAACAATAGAACAACAAAGTTATCTCATAAATAACACCTGAACCTTTCGCTTACATGGCGAACTTATGGTTACGTCTTAGCCTAATTTATCACTGAAAATTATGAAAAATAAAATGCGTTATATCATAGACTAAACTCGACTTACCGTGTTTACTATATCTATCTTTTACAAAATAGGTGATCGTCAAGCCAACATCCAAATAGTCATCTATATGTCTATAACATGGCCTCACGTTCTGGCGTTTAAACAACCACTGTACAATTATTGCAATCGACGGAAATATTACGCTGATTGATACACATGGTTTTTGAAGCATCAGCATATATTTGTGAAGAGTTTCGAATCATCTTTAAAATGAAACCGAGACCGTATGCAGGATGTAGCTAACTAATTAGTTACAGAGCATTACCTGTTTTTCATACAATAGAACTCTTCGTAAATAACATATTGCGGTGCAGTGTGCACTGTGGAAAGGTTTTGGTGCATGCCGGGATACACCTTGGTGATCGTTCAGTCAATTCAGTGTTAGCATGTATTGAGAAGGAAACGTTAATTTCAATAAATCTTTTTCATTCTCTGGGCTTTTTCCCCCGAAATTACATAAGTTGTTATCAATTTTTTGTCTGATAATTACCATAACAAACCTGAGTAAAAACTGTTATTTCTTGCCCGATAATCCAATTCGATGTTTCATTGGCATTTTGTATGGCCTCCCATGAAAGTACTGAGAGAAGATCCACAATACACCGTAACTGCTATTTGCGAAAAGGTCAATGTGCCAATATATGGGCAATCATTGGAATAGTACATTTTGCATGTCAAAATAGCAAAACGAATGTCCCTGATTTCTATATCACGGGTCACGTATGTGCAGGAATTGGCTGGTTCAAATAGAACTTCAGCACATTTGCAAACTGTGTTTGGTGTCTAATGGAGCCATGCAGCTAACATAGGGGGCATAACTGGTGCTCCCTGATAATTCAGGAATGTTTCAAGTGAGCACAAACCACCTGGAACCCACAAAGGTATTTCGTTCCGTTTCATTCATTTCGTCTACACATAGAAATGCATAAAGCAGGACACTGGAGAGACAATGGACTGTCTATCAAGGCTAGTGACCATACAAACAAAGAGAAGGAAAACTTATACAATACAAAACATGTTAACAACTAATATAGTTGTATGGCACGAAGAAAAAGATGAAACCTTAATTACTGGTGTTAATCATGATAACTTCCCAACAGGTATGATTTCAATTTGGTCTTGAATGTAAGAAACGAAATACACGATTTCACATTGTCTGGACGATTGAACCATAGTTTGTTGCAGTAGTTGTTCAGGAGGAACTTTCCTTGTTTGCGCATATGTCTTGTGACAGAAAAGAGTGCGCCCCCTCTGGTGATGGTTCGGGTGAGTGAATGGTCTCTAGGTTTCTGGCGTGAAGCCGTTAACATACTTGTAGATAAAACTGCACATCTTATATAAATGGAGGTCGGCAAACTTGAGAAGTCGGCATGGAGGGCGTTTGTGGCATTCCGACCGTTTCTAAATTTGTGGCATTCCGACCGTTTTGAGAATTCTGTTAGAACTGTATGGCTTCAAATTCGACAAAAGTGCCATTCCATACACCTCAATACCGTAAGAAATACGTGAGTGAACAAGTATGTATAATACACTTGAACAGAGAGCGATGGAGGGATAATTGTATGAAGTCGATAAAAGATGCCTCGGATCCAACAAGGCTGTTACTAAGATCATCAATGTGATTCTTGAATGTCAATCTGTCATCAATGAGTAAACCCAGGTACTTAGTATAGGTATTTGAAGGACAACTGCATCATCATGGCATCGAGGGTATATGCTGTTGCGATGAATAAATAACTTGAATAGATCCGAGCCCCCTCTCCATACCATGTTCCCCTGAAGAGTTATAAACCCTCCAAACTATTATGCCAAGAAATTAGGAGAAGTTCCTATTGTGCAATACTGTGTAACATGGCAGTTGGACAATGTTGATAATTCTTATGGATTTCATTGTGTTTTAAAAATAGCCCAACACCCCACAGAGGCTCTAATTTGCAGCAACTACTAACCCACCACAGCGACCTTAGACGGACTAATTATATCCCTGCATCAATAGTAGTGTGATTTCGACAGTTGATCAATCAGTGTTGTTGACCTACTGGTGAAATGAGAATGGCGGTGAACTACCATTAGAATTTAGGTGAATTACTGGTAAAATACGGAAAATAAGTAAAATATGAAGGAGTAATATGATCGCCAGAATTTCTCAAATAGTTCATGACCAGAGTGAGGGAGATAGTTTGGCAATAGTGTGATGCAGTGTTAACCTTTCAAGATGGATATTAGTTACAGATTTAGGGAAACTCTGATAAATGAAGGAAAACTATAAATATATAAATATTGATGCACCAACCTTCATGTTATTTAGGCAAAAATAGGGCCGGGCAGGCATACCATACTGTACATCCAAGTCATGGAAATGCGCACTCCGGCATTTCTAACAAATGTCCAAAAAGTCAAAATGGAATCGAGCTGAAGTGATTCCTCCATGGCTCAAACTGAAAATGTACCAAATTTATGCCTCCACAGAGATCAACTATAAGGTAATGCATTTTGAACCATTTGCACATGTGTCTGGCCCCCTGAATGGCGATAACTGGAGAATGCTACCACATGCGGACCTCAAACTTTCATTCAGTGCACGATGAAGGGAATTAAGGTGCCTGTGCCATATCTGTTCAATCAATCTTCACCTGATTTGGGATTCCCTGCAATAGCCCAGTGCACACTTGGGGCACATGATTGACTGACAGTTGTGTCACAGACTCGTAATTGCTGCCATTGCAGTGACAAGCAAGGAAGTTTTATTGACACTAGGGACTCCATTCCAAATATCTCTGGATGGATGAAACCTTTGCTTAGTGGTTTTAGATTCGGGATGGGTTTCCGAGTGCCCTCCTCTTCCTTGGTGAGGGAGAACGACGACCGCACTAGGGGGGAGTCTGCCAGCTGGAATTACCCTCTGTACTACACCCACGTGTATGAGGTCCCTTATATCTCTAGTCCTGGAGCTTCTCCGGTCAGGTCTACTGGAGTTCCCTTCCAGAGCTGCTTGGCAGCGTGGATGTGGCATGAATTTGTAGCCATTGAGGACCTATCGAAGACTTTTTGGACTGGATGTGAGATAGATGTCTCCTGTGGAGCTGCAGAAGACCAGATCTCTCTTTTTTCAGCAGTTGCCTTCACTGAGATTCTTCCAAATTGGTCCAAAATTGGACGAAAGGTCAGGCCAAATATAGAAATGATGGCTCGGGTGTTGCATCACAGAATGCCATGGGAGGCTGCAAAGTCGAAAGCTCTCAAGACAATCTCTGCAAGGCGCATCCCAGCTGATCCCATGGTCCTGTCCATGTCAGGCAGAACCTGGTTTACCTTGCTAGTGTACCGTACTGGCCTGAAGGCTGGAAGCTCCTGCTGCTCATAACTTTCCCCTGGCTGTTTCTGGAGGCACAGGAACAAAGACATTTTTTCTGCGAATGCGCTCTCCTACTCCCAGGTCACTCTTCAGGCTTTTCTTTCTTGCCATCCTTTCTTGATGCAATATCTTGGAATTTACACATTACAGCTCATTTTGCCCCTTTTGACCTGAAAAAATCCTGACCACTACCCCGGTACCACTAGGCAATGAAAACACAGGCGAGTATTATGATAATTTCACTTGGTCTGTATTCATTTTGTAGTTTCTCATATTGATGCTGAAACTGTAATGCTTCATTATGCTCCTCTCATGACCCTTGACCTCAGCACCCCAATGGTCAATTGATAACTGACCTACAGTAGTATCATGATATCCCAACCTAATTTTCCTACATGTCAACGAATGAAACAAGAGTTAGGCCTGGATGTTCAGGCCTAAACTTGGGGCAAGGTCCCCCAGGCTTGCTTCGGCTAGGCCGTACATAAACACTGACCTGACCTTACGGCCCTGTGCATGGCAGGGCACCCACCACTACAGAACTGCTAGTGACGACTGTCTCACTAGCCGCACCTGCCCACCTGGGAAAAACCAGAGGCAGGGAACTGAATCGCAGAATCCTGCGAGCCGATGAGGGACCAATACTGCGATGGTTAGAAAAAAAGCTTGGCAAATAATCCACATTGCCTCTGCACACACTAACTGTAGTACTGTAGTAGGCTACTAAAGGCTAACAAGTAACGAACCTGTCCGTAAATACCCAACCAAAAACTAGGTCGCGCATTGGTGAACTTCGAAGCTAGCCAAACGGAAAAACACGAAGAACCGATCTCAACAGGAGAAAATAGGACCAGAGTGAGAACACAACTCGCCGTGCCATACGCTAGGAGTGGGACTACGCCCCATGACTGAGAACGCAAGGAAGCCGATGCAAACGAGAGGCATCAATAACCTTCACTCCGCCGGGGCAACAGTCCTTGTTGGCCATGTTGTTATCACGTAACTGTAGCCCCCGCGCGCAGCTGGGGCAAAACAATAGGCCCAACGTAGGCCTATATCAGGCCTCAAACGTCACAGGAATGTAATACAGCCAGGGCAGGGCTCACTTGAGGAAAAACGCCCACTGGAGCATCTGCGAGTAAGGCTCCAGGAACGCCCAGAAACTTCGCGAACGTATCTGAAGTGTGACCTAAGCTAGTCGATCTAGGCTGGCACCCATTGTATCTTCCCCCAAACTGCCCCAGCTCTAGCGACCTGGTACGGTGGGAGTGAAGCCGGGGCGGAGCGAATTTGTTCCGACTTCACACGCCCCAGCGGCCCCCAGCAGGCACAGGCTCGTAGTGGACACAGTCTCAGTGGATTCAACTTCAGGGAAGTCATCAGATCGAGAGGTGAGATCTATTACATTCTTTTCACTGTTCGCTCCACCCACCTTCCTCCTCCTTCCTCCCACTCCTTCTGCTGGGCATGTTACGCCAACCATAATTTGGAATGACGGACGTGTCCATTACGGAGCTAGTAGATTATGCCATATCTGGGTAGCTAGAAACCAGAGAACCAGAAAACAAGCGAGAGGCCCACACCTGTACATCGCTCCCCAAACGGGTGAGATAGACGGCGCCAAGAAGATCACTAATGATCGTAGTGGTTCACCATCTGCGTTTACTGAAAACGTCAGGAGCGTACAAAGAAGATGCGCCGTAAGAATTCCTATCCCAGGATAATAGGGAGAACACACTCGGTTCGTCCGACCCGCCAATACCTCCGGCCCCCGGTGGCCTAACTCACCATGGCCTGTGGGTAAAAGCGATAACTGTCGATAAAGCGATACCCTGTCGGCTGTCGGCCTAAACCAAACGTAAACTTTGCCAATCCACCTACAAAATTATAGATAGTCCGAATAGGCGACATAAAATCGGTCAAGTCAGCGCTGACAGTACAAGTAACTACCGGCAAAGGGAAGTAAATTCCCCCCGATCGCCCATTAGCTACAGTAGGTGTACAATGCCATGTCAGTGGACCAGGGCGGGATATTCTGGTTGATCCCTTATGAAAACCGTGCCAACGGTTGACAAGTAACTGCTGGATCGAAAGGAGCCAACGTACTATTGGGGCCGGCGGTATTTGTGATGACTGATCCCTTACAAGACCCAGCACTGAGGCCCGCCTCTCGGCTGGACCTCCAGCGACACCGGGCCAGGTGGATCTGACTCGGCACAGGGTGTGCCCTTTCCCCAATGCGACTGGGGTCTCTGGGTTGTCGGTCGTGCACAGTCACCCAGACTCACTTAGAGGGATCGCTCCTGCCCAGCCGAAGGACGGGTCCCAACCTGGGGTCTTGAACCCTCCGGCATCATCTCGCCTTTCCCCTTCTTGGTTAGACTCTGCTGAGTCTCCTCGGGGCGGCGTGTGGCTATAGTCACGTACATACTTCACACGACTATGAATACCATGTACATTCTCTTTCTGTGTCTCGCCTCGGAGACTCTGAAATTTCTTCCCTAATTATCCACAGATTTCTGAGATTTGTGTGTAACTTCAATAGGATTCTGCTACGGAATCAGTAGCAGAAGCGTGAACCAATCAGGGATATTGTTTACTGAAGCGATACTTGAATATTCATCATAGACATACGTGTGCCTTATCTCGAACTCTACAATTACATACACGTACGAAGCGGCGGTAGGAACGAAACAGCCACAGCATATGAAGTCCCTCAATATTCGTATTGTTCATCTGTATATTTTATTTTGGGTCCCGATTTGGAGAAAATTGTGGGATTGTCAGGTGCACTCATTAAAATGGAAGCCACAAAAAGCTAGTACCGATACTTCGCACGCACTCATTACACGCGGGGAAACTCAATTTACGAACGTCGACAAGCGAACACTGAGCCCTAGGCCGTCCGACAGTGTATACTGTACAAGTGTTACTTTAGTCAAGCGTTTGTAGTACACAACGCAGTGCGTATGATATGATCAGGCCACATCGCATCGTGTGTAGTTTACGTTCCGCGAATGGGATCGACCTGAGGCTGCAATCCACAGTAAGGTAGGTTTAGGATCACACTATCGTTCCTACCTTTTACCGAAATTGATATTCCTGACATATATTGTGTGGCATCTTGAGGCAGTCAGGCTCAAGAGTCAATATGAGCGTATCAATTTTCTGAATATATATTGTAGGCTATGCACAACGTAATTGTGTCAGCTGTGAATATGTTAATATGTGGCTGTGCATATAATGAGGTGAAGTTTGGAGGGCGTGTAGGCGGACAGATCAGAAGGAAGGGGAGGGGGAAGGGAATGACGCTTCACCGAAACGCTCTTACAAGGGCTACTTCTTGGTGGATTTCCTTCATGGCGGAGTCCCGCTGCTACCGGCAGTACAGCTGCTTCTGGACAATGGAAGCAATGGTATCTACGGAGATTCCCGGCCATAGGTCCAACCATAAGAAACCCCGATACAAAAACCCGGCCGTTCTCCTTGTCGGCGTGACCATCTTCTTTTACCTTCCTCCTGACTTCCGTTTTTTTTGCAGCCCAAGCCGCCATGGTGGTGTAACAGGATTCCTCCCGAGAAAGGCAAACTTCACTTCAGTTCTCCGATGTGCATTCCAAGTGAGTGGGTTCCGCACTGGGTCTGGTTACCTGGGCTTCCGTCTGCCCAGGCGAGCGGAAGGCAAATCAACAGGAACAATTTCATACATGACAAAGATTTACCTCCCAAATCACCTAAAAACGTCTTAGTCTCTCTCTCTCTCTCTCCTACTGTATCTCTCGCCGCCCATGCGAGAACCTTCTTGCTTCCCCCACGCAAACGACAACCTAACACCCCCCAGCTAGGGGAGGGAGGGAAAATAACAAGAATGCAAGACTGCGTAGTGATTTCTTGCCAGATTAGTCTGTTTCACATCTAGTGGCAGTACTAGATATGTGTACGTAACAAAAAAGTGTGTTGTCAGGGAAAAAAATCAAAACATTAATTATTATTCTCAAGAACAGGGATGAAATGAATGCATTTCAAGAATTGTACTGTCTTCAGTGGGATACATTTCAGCATTTGTTTGGTTGGATACATGCTTACCACCGTGCCACTT
>JAODTT010006353.1:0-10815 GCA_025400115.1 Pentamera pediparva
ATCAAGAAGGTTGGAACTCGATAAATACTGAGGTGTAACAATAACAACCACTTATGGCAAGAAGACAGGCACTTGTCAGAAAAATCAATTAGTATGGTCCCATAGCCTTCTTGCCTTTCTGGTGTTCTTAAATGTTCATGAATCAGATTAAATTTTATCATCCTAGTGTAAGAATAGTTAAACTGTTTCTGCTAAATTCCAATAACAAAATCTGAAAGCAACACATGAGATGCCTTTTGGTTATTTGCATGGTGACTGATAGAAGGAACCACTGATCATGCAACCGGGCGAGACACTGGGGGCGGTCGCCTTGTTTGTCCGGGTGGTAATCTTGATTTTCAAATTTTGCCTGGGTGCACCACCCAGAAAAACTGGCTAGTGAAGAGCACTCATCACCAGCAGACATATTTCGTCACCTCCTTCACCTCGGCCGGCTATACACCGCACGGCCATCGACAGTGCACAGTGAGGCCGCCAAAGTACTCCCTAGTTATTAGCCATCCTGGCTGCATGACATGCCTGACGGATTCCCATCAGACGTGTGAGCGATCCCCGGTAAAGCAGGCACTCTTGGACCTCCGGGTGAACAGAGCGGACCTGTGCGCGACCTGCCCGGTAAATTGTTAACTAATGACGTAAAAAATTGAGGAACAAAACTGAATCTTCATTCAATGTCTGTCTGCTTCATTTCAGCAACAGAACCAGCAGAGACAGGGGGGCCCAGGAGGCCCAGGTGGCCAAGGCGGTGGTGGCCCAGGCGGCCCGCCTGGTGGCGGTGGTACCGGCGGTGGTGGCACCGGCGGCGGCCCACCCAGGTCTTTCGGTGGCCCACCCAGGACATAGAGATGTCCCTCTACGACTGATATCCAATTCTTGACCCAGACTCTCCAGAAATCCAGAATCGTTGTCATCACTGGGTGTTTGCTTATGTTCACATAATAATGTTGAGTGCATGTCTCACTAGACTGTATAGGGCAAAACAGTCAGCATTGCAGATTGTCATCATCACACAGTGTTTGCTCAATGTGAAATATGAGAATAAAATGATATTGTGAGGTCTGTGAAAAAAAATGTACCTTGCATCCTTCATATCTGCTGTCCATGGCTCAATTCCTTGACTATTTCATGGCAGGGCATGAATTGACATTTGGCTTACGGGTTGTATTTTTCTGGCAAATTGCCAGAAATTTGCTCTAAATGTTCCTTCCTATACCTGTGTCACTTTTGAGGGCTATTTTGATACAGGCATCGAGGGCAAATTGCCCTTCAATTGCCCTCAGCCCCCGCCTAATTCCTGCCCTGTTTCATGGAGGGTTCGGTCCTCTGTGTCAACCATAGCTGCCATTTCAGCACTTCTTTCACAGCAGGAAAGTGGCAGTGTATTAAAACCTTGACTCGCGTCCACGGATGGGGAGTCAAAATGGCATTCCTTGAAGTGCCGCTGATCTACAAATGCATCGTTAATCTCTGGTCCAATATTCCAGGAGAGGAGGCCAGACTTCGCTGCTGTTGGAAGCCAGGAGGTAAATGGGGTAGTTGTTGTTGCCCCCCTGAATTTCCAAAATTGGCCAGTCGCATTTTATTACTTTTTTATTCCACAAAGTATAAAAATTCGACGGTTTCTGCCAAGAAAGGTCCTCACCAGAAAATGTCTAAGAATGTCTTACCGTGTAGTTCGGTTTAGCAAACAAGCATAGACATTTGAACCTGGGAGCATGATGATTAAAACAAATATTCCGACTGACTGAACCGACCTCTTTTTTGGGCCTCCTGAGGGCAACACAACATTTCCACAAGAGATGTATCCCATCTGGATTGGTCTATACACTCTAAAAACAAACAAGCTGGGTCAAGAGGGCACTGAGCCATTTTCCGGGTCAACATTACGACCAAGACTGGGTCAAATTTGCCTCAATTTGCCTCAATTTGAGTCAATATTTCACACAGAAAATGGTTTAGTGCCTTCCTGATCCAGTTCAGGGTCAAAATTGATCCGAGTGTTTTTTAGGGGCCTTGGGTGCAAATTACTATCTCACACATATGAGTAAACCCACATGGGCCCATACTGAAACCCCATATGGGTCCCATTTGGGCCCATATCGGTCTGCTACCTGGTTTCTGCTGATTAAAACACGTGGTTCTGCCTTATCTCTGCTCAAATTTCAACATAAAGTTTCTATAGTTTGCCTGAATCTCGATCTAAGCTCACAAAATACAAGGGAAACTGCCCAACCCCACCCCAAGGGGCAGATACTGGGAAGTGAATACAGTGGTGCATCTTTGAGGGCCAAAAGGCCGCAGTCCAGAAGCTTATAGCGGGGTGTGACGATTTTAAAATGAAAGTACTCCAGATGCGTTTTCCAGCAATATGGACACGGAATTCGGATGCACCAATCAGAGGGCGCTGTAACAGTGGACTGTGCCGGACACCCGAACAGGTCAGAGGTCATCTGAGGTCAACAGAGGTCAAAGTCAGAAAATCGTGGTAAACAAGTTCAGAATGCCTGGTCTATGTCTTATGTAGTACAAGAAGTTGGACCCTATTGTCCTCTGCAAGAAGGTGTTGTTCCGGATGATTGGAGGAGAGCAAATGTTTCCCCTATTTTCAAGAAAGGCAATCTTTCCCTGTCTTGTAATTACAGGCATGTGAGTCTTACTATTGTTGTCCGTGAGGTAATGGAATTAGTCATTCGGGATCATATGATCAGTTATTTCAATGAGTATAATCTGATTCGGAATTCTCAGCATGGCTTCAGGGAAAGTAGTTCGTGTTTGACTAATATCTGAGAGTTTATGGAAAATGTTACTCATGCTGTGGACAACGGCAATGCTGCTGATATAATTTTCCTATACTTTCAGAAAGCTTCTGATAAGATGCCTCATAAGCGTCTCTTGCTCAAATTGGAGTGTTTTGGCATTGATGGCAGTATTCTTAAGTGGAATCGTGACTGGCTTCATAATAGAATACAACGGGTTGTCATTATTGGGCGTTCGTCACTTCGTCTTCTTGGCGAAAGGTCACTAGCGGTGTCCTCCAATGGTCGGTTCTCGTTCCATTTCTCTTTCTGGCGTACATTAACGATCTTGAGTATCCTGTGCATTCCGGAGTTGGAAAAATTGCGGACGATACTAAGTTGTATCGGGATGTCGCTTCGAGAGAGGATCTAGATATAATCTCCAAATGGTTTTCCGATTGCAAACGTTTTTCAATGCCGATAAGTGCAGAGTTATGCATGTTGGTTTGCACAATCGCAGCGGCAGCAAGTTGAATGGTCAAAATATTCAGCAAGTAAATTCGGGGAAATATCTCGGCGTTCATTTTTATTCGTCTTTGAAACCTTCCAAGCAGTGTGACGAGGCTGCTAGGAAAGGTAATTGGATTCTTGGCTTGATCAAACGTCACTTCAGTTTCCCTGACAAGGATATTGTTGCCAGGCTGTTTAAGCAACTGGTGAGACCTCACCTAGAGTATACTGTCCAAGTTTGGAATCCTCACTTCTCGAAAGACAAGCAGTTGATTGAGAACGTTCAAAAGAGGGCCACTAGATGAGTTAGTTGGTCGAGTGATTTACCTTATGAGGAAGGATTGAGGTGCTCGGTCTAACTTCGTTGGAGCTGAGGCGAATTCGAGGTGATTTGATTTAGGTTTTCAACATTGTCCATGGACTCGATGTTCTTTCCTTCGACTAACTTCTTTGAGTGTTCTAATGTTACTGCCACTAGCTAGGGGCCATCGCCTCACGCTCCGTGGCAAACGCTGCAGGTAGGATATCCGTAGATATTTCTTCTCGCATAGAGTGATTAACGAGTGGAATAGCCTTCCAGAAAATGTTGTTTCATCTAAGAGTGTGAATGCGTTAAAGAATTGTCTTGTTTTGTTTTTCAAGAACTGTGGGTAATTTTTTAAGGCATTGGGTCCTTTTCCGCGTTCGAGTTATTGTGGCATTGGGTCGTTTATGAGGATTATGTCCTTCATTACCATTTTTAACTAAACTATAAACTTTTAGACTATAGGGGTCATTTTTGGTTGAAAAAGAGTGAAAATTGTGAAAAATTGATAATTTGGCCTCTTGTGGATTGTGAACACGATAGCTTGAACGCACCTGGATGGATGAAGCTCATACTTCGTCCAAGGTTTAATAACCATTTAGTGTCACAGTGCTTTCTTATGAAATATACAGAGAGCCTTTTGTTTTCTTTGGCGAGATGGTGTCAATGAGTTCATGATCCCATTTGTTCTTGTGTCTGGTCATAGTTTATCAGACATGAGTCAAGGAATCACAAGCCTTTCTGGCTTCCTCGTCATAATAAAGGACCCAGGTCTTCCATATGTTGGCGATATAATATTTTTCAGCAATTTTGTATCTCTCTTTGGCCGGCCAGTGTTCCACGCATTATAAGTTAGGCGAATATGGAAACAACGAAGCGAAGCCATGAAAAACTGCAAGACAAATGCATGCTTACGAATCAAACCAAATGAAAACCAGAATTTAACTGTAAGAGAGATCGTTGCTGTGGGTTTGAATTGTTAGAACAGACGTGAGAGGCGACTAGAAGAAGGACAGCGGTAAATGAATTGATGATGGAGTAGGACCAAGGGTAAACACTCACTCGTTCGCAGACACATGGGAGCAAATGCCTGGAAGGTGTAGCCGCTTCTTCCAGCCTGTACTTCCAAATCGCCCAACCTTCTCCGAGCAAGAGACCAAACCTAGACCGGGCCCATCCCTCCTAACTCCTTGGGGTACGAAATACCTTGCAAACGTAGATTAGAACGAATCCTCTCTATTAGTCGTCTCTTGCGATAGATAAGGAGGACTGCGGTGAATGAATTGGTGATGAAGAAGAACAAAGGGTACACACTCACTCGCTCGCAGTCACATGGGAGCAAATGCATGGTCGGTACAGCCGGTTCTACCACTACCAGCCCGCACCTCCGATCGCCCAAAATTATATGAGAGAGAAACCAGATCTAGACCGGACTCATTCTTCCTAATTCATTGGGTACCTTGCAAACGTGGAATAGAACGAATCCTCTCTATTAGTCGTCTCTCGCGATGAATAAGAAATGACATATGGCATCGTCTCCCTCCTCCCACGCGCGCGGTATGGGATACAACCCTTTCGCATTCATTGCTCAACAGACCCAGTGCCTGATGACGTGATACCCAAAGAACATCGAGTCGAGGGCGCATGCGCAGACCAGTCTGTTCAACTGGGAGATGACGCGCTGCTCTATTGCGAATTCTGCACGAGGTCGAGGTACAACCAGACGGTCCTCCGGTGGCTGAAGCTGGTCAACAGCGCCCTCAGTAAGACACTCTGGGTACCGGTGGATCAACTCAGCCTCGAGGGTACTGAATTCATGACCAACAGGACGGTCCTCAACAACTGCGGTATGTGGAGCCCGAAACCGTCCATATGAGTGAGTCACATGTCACCGGAACAACCGCGGTGTGTGGGTCCTGGATCACTGTGAGTAAGTCACATGTTACCAGCAACTGCGGTATGTGGAGGTCCCATGTTTACCTTGAGTAAGTCACATGCTACCAAGGGCTGCGGTATGTGGGGCCCGGTCCACCATGAGTCAGACACATGTTACTAATAACTGCAGTTTGTGGGGCCCGGCGCAATATGAGTAGGTCACATGTAATCAACAACCGTGGTATGTGGGGCCCGGTTCACTATGAGTATCTGTATCTGTGAAGGTTACTGTCCAACGCTCCATGTAGAACCGAACGGACAGGAGCAGGTGTATGAACGGCGAAACTCAGACCTGCTTCAGATGCTTCAAAACTTGGATCTTGAAGTTAGCTGGATTTGCTATAACGGATACGAGTAAGTCACATGTTACCATTAACTGTGGTATGTGGGGCCCGGTTTACCATGAGTAAGTCACATGTTACCAACACCTGCGATATGCGGGGCCCGGTTCGACATGAGTGAGTCACATGTTACTAATAACTGCGGTCTGTGGGGCCCGGTTCAACATGAGTGAGTCACATGTCACTAATAACTGCGGTATGTGGGGCCCGGTTCAACATGAATAAGTCACATGTTACTGATGACTGCGGTATGTGGGGCCCGGTCCAACATGAGTGAGTCACATGTTACTAATAACTGCGGTATGTGGGGCCCGGTTCAACATGAGTGAGTCACATGTCACTAATAGCTGCGGTAGGTGGGGCCCGGTTCAACATGAGTAAGTCACATGTTACTGATGACTGCAGTATGTGGGGCTCGGTTCAACATGAGTAAGTCACATGTTACCAGCAACTGCAGTATATGGGGGTCCCATGTTTACCATGAGTAGGTCACATGTTTAACGGTTACGGTACCTGCGGTATGTGAAACCCAATGTACCATGAGTATGTTACATGTTGCCAACAACTGCGGTAATTGGGTCCCGGATCAATATGAGTAAGTCACATGTAACCAACAACTGCGGTTAGTGTGGGGACCGGCTCACCATGAGTAAGCCACGTTACCAACAACTGGGGTTATTGGGGGCCTGCTTTCTAATGAGTAGGCCTGAGTCACATGTTACCAACAACTGAGGTATGCGGGGCCCGATTTACCATGAGTTGGCCTAAGTCACATGTTACCAACAACTGCAGTATGTGGGCCCTGTTTACCATGATTAAGTCACATGTTACCAATAACTGCGGTATGTGGGGCTCGTTTCACTATGAGTAAGTCACATGTTACCAACAAGGTGGGCGAGGATATGACGAATATAATGTCAATGGTATTCCTATTGTAACGTTAAAGTCGACTGTGTGTGTGAGTTAGCCAATGCGTGAATGGGTGAATAGTTGGGGAAGTGTGTGGGCGAGAATATATGTTACACTGTTTTGTGACACGTGTATTATGGAATAAACAAACATTTCCCCTTCAAACAGCCTAGTTTCAAACAGTCAATTATATTTACAAACGCATCGCCAAATGCTACGAGCACAAATATTCAATACATCACATATGTTTTGCTACGATCTGGGAGAAATGAACGATAAATCTGTTCAGCTCAAATCATACACATCTACCTGTCTACACCACGCCAAACATGCGTTTGATTATGTGGGGGAGGGGGAAATGACGGATATACGGATTCTGTTTGGAAGGATCCACACTGGCGATACAATGATACGGGGGTCTTAGGAGAGAGCGAGACCCCATCGCATCGTATGTGTACAATGCCTTCGTTGGCGACTTCACGTCCCTGCTCATGTGTTTGCTCAGGATATGGGAAATCATATTCCTCGTAAAGTTAACTTCACACCTACCCATATTTTTTGTCATGATTTTATTCATAGATAGCCATTCAAAGACGGAGTCACGCGTCAGTTCCAATTTGGTGGCCTCGAAATCGCCTCGTCCTTTTGCAATAATCCACTGCTACCTCCCTCCATTTCTTTTTATTCAGCAAATTTTCGGAAGCATGATTTCTTGGCCCACCTTTGGGAGACATGGTCCCCCTACCGTTTGCCCCTTTGGACCCGCTAGTGGAGGGTGGTCACATTTTCTTATAATTCACTGTGAAGAAATGTTCAAGTGAATACGATCATTTCAAAAAGCCATGTCTCCCGATTCCCACATGTTGGCGCCCATGGCTGAATAACAGCTGAACTTTGCGTCGCGACTATCTATTCCCCGATGAAAAACCTCTCAATAGCATGGTTACTTTATTAAGTGACATCAGTACTTATTTCATGATTTCATAACATATTTGCTGATATCAAATGTATCTGTTCATATAATTTAGCGAATGATGAACAGATATGAGGGCCTTAGTTACCAAATTGAAACAGGGATGACGTCATAATAGGAGGTTGCCAAAACCGGAGGCGCAGTATCAGAATAATAACCGGTTTTTATTCACTTTTGCACAATGAATATACATACATAGGTCACGTGCTATTATTAATTACTGATGAATAGGTAGTGACACCATCACTCTAACTGATGGTTGAGATCCCCCCAGTCGTCTGCTGCCAAGTTCCAACATTGTTGCTGCCATATGACGTAATCGAACGGGCGGCGGCAATGGTTCACGGGTCCATTCTCTCGATAATGAACCGATTATTAGGCGGTGATTCTTCATTTTCTTTCACTAGCACCAGATGTCTCACCCCCTTCGACAGCGTGGGATCCTATTTACATATAGAGGGCGCAACGCGTGAAGCATTCGGCCAGTATAAGTTACAAGCAACCGATATATCTACACAGGAAACCGCGGAAACGAGACCCATTGAATTATTCGAAAGTAAGTTTTTAAACTAGAGAACCAATGGTTCAGTAGCTCGGACCGGTCAAATATTCAATATGTACTGGACTGTTATGACGTGTCGTTGTATTGTGCATTGGTTTTAGTTACATGCTGCTGCGAAATCTGTTATTTTGTTATCCTTTTTTTGGTTCTAGACGAGTTGTTGTTAGAGTCCAAATAGTGAATCATATGAGATTGGCTGATCCCTGAATTTCATGACCAATATCTGGCTCTATCCAGCGCCTTATCACGGTCCTACAATGGTCCTGTAGTGCTTTATAGCTATTATGTTTGTCTATCAGTAACTTCATCCCCGAAGTCTATATAGAGCACATCCATGGATGTCTGCACCCACCACACTGAACTAGTTATGCTATTTCATTGTATCTGTGAGGGACTTCCCAACTGGGTGTAACCACAGACAGCGCAACAATTTGCAAGTCACCTTGGTAGGTTCCCATTTACACCTTGATGAAGTGTAGCAATGAAGATAAGGTGACCCAGAGGTCTTCGAACATCATGTCCAACTTCAGTCTATAGCATGCATCAAACGTTTCACAATCCGTTTTGACTGTTTCATCGCTACTGACATTATATGACCATCTATCAAAAATCTGTGAACATCATCCAAGAAGCACCACCCAAGGAACTTCAGAACCCAATATTTAGAAAAGAAAAATGTTCTTTGGAGGAGAAGTAGCATTTCGCATTTTTTTTACTGTTCCATTGGTACAGACACTATATGACCATTTATCAGAATTCTGTGAACAAGTTCTAAAAAGCACCACCTAAGGAACATTATTACCCAATTTCAATAAAATATATTGTTCACTGCAGGAGAGAACTAGCATTTCGCATTTTTTTCTACTGTTTCATCGGTACTGACACTATATGACCATTTATCAAAAATCTGTGAACAACTTCAAGGTAGCACCACCTGAGGAACATCATCACCCAATTTCAAAAAAATATATTGTTCTTCGTAGGAGAAGTAGTATTTTGAGTAGCATTTTGGAGTTTTCCCTGTTTTGTTGCTGCTGACACTATACGACCATCTATTAAAAATCTGTGAACAGGTTTCAGGTACCACCACCTAAGGAACATTATAAACCAAATTTCAAGGAAATCTATAGTTCTTTGTAGGAGAAGTAGCGTTTTGCGGTTTTCCACACAACAGCTCATTATGCCCCTCCAATTACCTTTGACCTTGACCTTCAAAAGGTCAAAGATGGGCCATCATTCAATGAACATTGTCCCCAAGTTCGGTTAACATCAGTCGAAGAACGAACATTTGGCAGCTGAAAAAGCAAAAGTTCACTGACTGGATAGAGTGATAGATAGATAGACAGATAGAGTGACGCTCCCATCACAATGGCTCAACCAGCTCAGCTGGTTTGGGCTAAAAATGGAAATATCTTATGCAAGAAAATTTGAGCATTTGGATTTCCCCTCTTTGGGTTCATTTGCAAGTAGCAATCATACACTAAGTCGGGACCCTCAACTTCCCTTGGCCTCTGCACGTGACGTTCTCCACCAACACAAAATGTTCCCTCTATATTTTCATACCACTACTCCCACCCCACTATAACTTTCAAGAAGTGGGTGCACCTTCACTTGCACATTCGTTAATTTAGGACTACAATTACACATTACAGGTACATTGTTTCCAATAGGCCTAAACAGGACGAATATTTCCTCTACAATAGGCAGCATTTAGGCCTTGATGAATGATGATACTGCATAGTGGTTGACATTATCTTGTTGAGGACACTGTGACATTATACCTCAAGTAGGAAGAGAAACATGACATAGCTATATAGGCCTATACTACATCCTTGCTGTTAACTGTTTCACCTCTGATAACTTCGCACACGAGAGACGCATCTGGTTAACTAGATATTTTTGATCGGAAGAATTTGCACAAAAAACAAGAAGGTCAATGAAAGTGAAAATCCGAACGAGCATCCATACAAACACAAACATAAGAAGTAGACCACATATATTCCATTTGCAAGGAATCAGAAAAGGGAAAGTTAAGGGCATACGCTGCACACAACGCCTAGTTGCGTGGGCTTATGATCCCACCTGCTGTCAATGTCCAGACGATGGGGCACTGATGCCCGGACAGCAGTTTCCTTCCCCAGTACGGACACCAGGTCTCATTACAGTTGAGTGGGCTGGTATACACCAGCAGTCAGAATCAACTGGCGCGATCATCGGTTATAATTGTTCACCCCTACCGAATTATCCTAATAAATGGAGCTACCTTGCGAGCTGATTGATTTATTCCTGCCTAGAGAAGAAACCACCACGCTACGCTCGATATTCGAACCGGCCACTTTTGGGTTTCTAGTCCAAACACCATACCAGTATGCTGTGTTGGCTCGAGACCCCGGCAGAGCCCCTTGAGAACAGACCCAATCACCAGTGAAAAATATTGACATTCTTCTCTCATGATTGTGTTCCACACGGATGATAGAACCATAGCTTAATTGATCCCTAATCATAAGACCGGGTCGTAAAACTGCTAGGAACAAGAACGCGAGTCT
>JAODTT010006464.1:0-10815 GCA_025400115.1 Pentamera pediparva
AAAGAAAACGGAAACAGAAGATATGAGGAAGGACAGCTAAATCATTCTACTTTACATGTTTACCTCGTCTCTTGGAATTCGAAAAATGACGGAGCAGAATTCTCTTGTAGATAGGAGAAAACAATGACCAACGGTTTCAGAGCATTACACGCGTAGGATGCACAACGCTATAATTAGCGTATATACACACGTACACTGACGTAAACATTTAGACTGACGCTTGAATGATGCAATTAGGAAAGATTGTTCCACACCCTTGACTGATAATAGTTAGATTAATTGATTTCCTTTCTTGTGATCAATCTTTCGCTGAGTGACAAAGCAATCATTTGCTTCGTTTAACTGTGTTGATCGCTATTTACAACATGTCAATGATTATATATTCCAGATCTGCATGTTTGCATGTCAACTCGCGGGCCATAGCCTGCATCCACGTGGGTCATTATGAATAATGTTATTCAAAACAGCTCAGCTAGCACGTGTAGTGAAAATATCGACGGAAACAAATAATTATTTTCAAAAATATTTCCGTTCGATCTGAAATATGAGCACCCGAAGTTTTCCCTCCCACACACTCTAACAGTCTGGTCAAGTTGAGCCAGGAATGGTCAACATTCAACCAGGAAATGTCACCCTGACCTCAACTCCGGGCCCGGTTGGAGACAGGATAACCTTTCTCTGGTAAAATTACCCAGAGTGATTTTAGCATGTAGGCTACAGTTTGAAGAGGCAATATCGTCTGGTAGCAACTGGCGCAGAACAGACGCATGACGTAACGACGAAAATTCGTCGAATGCAATTTGATATCGATACAAAATATCGTCACTATGTCAATATACTATGTCAATGCAAAATTGGGTCCGATATATGGCGAGACGGATTTTGTCTTGGCGTTTAGTACGGAATATTGAAATTGACGATTAACACTTTAGGACCTTTTCGGGGAATGTTTCGGCGTTATGACTAACACTGACACGTGTTACAATGTTGCTCATCAGCGCCCAAAAAGTGTTAAAGTATTGATCATCATTTTCATATTTCGTACTTGATCCAACTCTGAGGAGCTTTGTCTGATTTTGGTCAAACCTGGCCACAATCATCACTGATAAAGCTAACGCATGCCACTTGATGATCAGTGTTACGTCATGTCGGGTTAACTGGTAAAAAATACGATTTACAAAGAACTGATTTTAACGGGTTGCAGTGTTAATTAGCTGTTATCCTAACCAAGGTTAAGAACTCCTTCCTTTCACGTGGTCAACGAACCAACGTCCTGCCCGGCTGGTGAACCTTCGTTTCGGTCGTTGGCCAATTTTGTGTCCCAGAATGTCAGTGCTTCCAAATTCCTGCCATTCCAGTAGTGTGTCCTGTCTGAACAATAATAACATTTTGTATGGAAAATATAAGTACAGATACCTTGTCAGGTCGAATCCTTCTAAGCCTGCGTTCCCCTCTGGTGAACAGAGACGAGACCGACAATACCAAGCTAACTTGGGAATCGGTAGTGTATTACGATGTCTATATACATGATATATTGGCCGACATATGAGGGGGGGAATTGCGTAAGATATGGATTAGATTCCAAATTGAAGAGAGGCCAATATGAAAACCAGCCCATAGCGAATAGCACATAGTTGGTAATTTGTCAGGGCGTGAATGTTTATTTGCAATAATAGGCCCTTTTTCTAGACAAAGGGGACCGCACGACCAGGGCATTTTTTGGATGAGCCCATGGACAAACATTTTCACCTATTCTTGAATAACACGATGATTTATTCGTGTACACTTTGGCTGCGCTCTCAGACGACGCCGATTCGGCATCACCACGTCAACAATGTGTGTGGGGGGGGAGGTAACCAGGGCGGAGGAACCGGGGCCAGGGTGGCACGTTCCCCCACTTTTTCGAAATATGCTAATATATTGTTGTGTTATACCACAGTAGTGCCCCATTCAGGGACCGATTGTGTCCCCCACTTTTCAAGAGCTTTCGCCGCCCCTGGGGGGAACCTCACAGCTGCTCCCGAACTCAAACCATATCTTCCAGAAATAGTGCGCAACGTAAAACTCAGATTGAAGCGTGTTGTTTTAACCACAATTGATCATGGTATATCAAATTATGGTGGGACGAAAGTAATCAGAGGACATGAGGTCTCATGAGGGGGATTCCGATCCTACAGGATAATGGGTGCACCTCATTGACTTCAAAGAACTTCAATTGCATGCGGAGGCATCTGGATGCCTAACACCAATGTATTTGTGTTCTTCTGTCACAAATGTGCATGGTTTCGAACATTCCTCTCTCGAGCTCAATTCAGGATGATGGATGCATTCAAAACAGCATGTTAAAAAATGCGGAAAGTGTCCGCATTTTTTATTATGTTTATCTGAGTTCAATTTCAAGTTCAATTGAGATTAGTCACCACACCCCTCTCTCTCCAACTCGACAACGTGGGTCACAATTGACCTGGTATTGGTCTGTAGAAAGCATACTGCGAGTGTCAATTTTCAACATATTCCTTTTATTGTGTTCATCAACAAAATACCAGGCACACTATTTTTAAATAAGATGAAAATGGAAAAGAGTTCCAGATTGTTATCATGATCAATGAAAATTAGAACAGAAGAGAGGTCCCATGCTCGTCTTTAGGCTCTGCCCTGAGTATATACCTTCAGTACGTACCCCCCATCTATCTCGCCTTCGACCACCTTAATGGGCCAACCGTTCCCATGGACTTACACTTCAACACGGCGATGTATGACATGGCCTTCACTCCGAATATATCTCCTATTGAATTATTAAAATTTGTAATTTTGTACTCCCCTCGAATAACTGAAACTTGGTTAATCAGGTATGGTCCGAGTATGTTATTGTCACATTTCATTAACGATGGGGTGATGTTATTCAAATTTCTATCGTTTTCAATAGCATATATACACGATAACACTAACCTAACGCTATCAACGATGTTTATACTGTAGCCGCCCTAATTGAGTAGCTGTGTAAAAAAGTTAAACAATTCATCTCGAAAGGTGATAGAAAAGTGCAGAATGCTTAGCTTCTAAACAGTAATCAATTACTGACAAACATCCCACGTTGAAATGCGTAGTCAGTGTGGCGCAACTGACTGTGGCGACTCATTATTAATAGCGTGTACCCAGGCGTCACTTTTTACAGCTCTTCTTTCTCTCTGCTCTGATGGGGTAGAAAACAGTTTGAATATTTGATGGAAATCGACGGGGTTCTCGAAATGATAAATTACACCTATTATTCACTAAGATAAATTGAACTGATATATTGGTAATGGAAATGTAGATCCTGTGATTTTAGATGCCAAACCCGTTTAGGCAACGATACGTTGTTAAACCAGAACTATGAGAAATAGTACAGTTGATTTTCAAACGCCTCTTGTGTACATGGGCAAAGTGTGAAATGTGACCTCAATCGTGTGTTACTCCACTATAGACGATCTAATCCTCTGTGCAAATATAAATCTCCAAAGTTATCTGACCAGGTGAAATAGACTATAGTCAACTTTTGATTATTGCTTGAAATTGACCCAACATAATCGTTTTTTATAGTGATGACCAGATAGTGTCTTGACACTGAGCGAAATTGTTTACCAGGTATAAAGAAGAAATTATTCTGTTGGTAAAAAAATCGTCCGTCTTCCTCTTTGGAGGATAAAAATGTAGCATTTGATGTGCGATTTATTAGCAAATCAAAATTTCTCAAAGACAACGTGCTACAATGTCCAATTTTTTAGTGAGGGTCGGAATACTTTACATGATCCATGACCTTCAGGTTATAGTTTTTCGTTGGTGACTGTTAATTTTGTCTAAACCTTTAACTGACCCTATCCTATACCATTCGTTTCTATTCGACAATAAGTTAAAATGTATAACATGTTAATCGTCGTGTGCTCACCAATTCCAGACTGGAACATATTTCTTCATAGGAAAAATGATAACAATTCCCCACGGGTAGGCACAACCTTGGACTTATTGTAAGCAATGCCTCATTACTTTACACGTAAACATTTAGACCAACGCTCCATTAGGAGCCACTGTTCCACAACATTCACTGTTAATAGTCAAATTAATTGCCTCTCGTTCCTGAGAATGATTTTTTGCTATTTGACAGTTAAATAATTATTCGCGTCGTTTGACATATGTTAAGTTGTAAACCGCTATTTCAAATAACATGTCAGTGATATAATCCAGATACCAGCTGTTCTTATTAAACATAGTGTATGTAGGCCTATGTCGCAAATCACTAAATATTTATCATAGCTCTGCATGCAAAGCATTAGTAATGCTTGGAGCCCGACCGGTAAGTTGATGAGAGAGTCATTATTTGTCCTTATTCAAGACAATTGAATGATTTTCAAAATTTGATAACTTTAATAATTTTGGCTTGTTCCGTTTATTGTTTTGTGAAAACCGAAGCTGGATGGTGAATGATGCGTTGGTTGCAGGCGTGACGTCATTGCATGGGGATGGGGACATGGCATAGCCGACCCAACCTTTCCAGTGTGGCAATTGGAATATGTCACCTCCCTACAACCCCACCTTGGTTTGATGCTGGCAAATATGACTAACATTTTGCACGATGACATCATTTTCATACATTACATAACTTTGCGGAATGAACTGAATACGAAAGCATTGTCAGTAATTGTACTTTAACGTTGGAAATCCGTACAGGAATTGTCTCAAATTCTGGCAAGGAATAGGTTCAAATTAGATAGGGAAGTATTGACATGTAATAATCACCATCATTTTATAATACCAATGGACTGTAAACCATGAAGTGGTCTATTCAGTTCAGATCGCTGATATATCGATATCATCTCATTATATAACATAAATAATTGTGAAGCGGCTTTATGGTTTCACTTTTTCAGTACTATATACGGATATATAGTATAGCGCCACTGATCTAAGTGATATTGATATCACCCTATAATCATTGTATTATCATCAACTGATAACTCCGAAGAAACCAAGGTTAGGCAGGCAGGAGAAGGGTTTGTCTAAAAATTGATAAAAAATGTAAAGGTCATGGGTCATGTAAAAGATTGTATTTGAACTATACCACTGGTGGGAAGAAGATATTTGGATTTGAAAACCCTACACATTTGGTTATTTACCGCCGCAGCCGTCGCAGTCGATGCTATAGTACAGTCAATTTTATTTTCTCGACAGTGTATGATTCTTACAATTCTGGAGACTTATCCTCCTCTTACATCGTTAGAGATAACAAGAAACACTTGTCTCGTTGATGACGATATATCCATTTCGATTTTTCCTAATTCATATCCCGGTAACTGAGAACTGCCTTTGGGCAAGCATTTCTGCTATATTCTAGAGGTCATAGCAGCACGCGACGAGCTCCGTGTCAGATTCGGACACTGGATAATGCGCACTTGGGGTGGAACTATGAGCTAGCGAACCGCCCTTGCAGATTAGAATCGGGGATAATCGACACTGGCGTGAGAACTACGCTGTACGGCGGGGCTTTTTCGGTTGCTCGTGGCCAAACGGAAGTCAAAATGTCGAGCGTTCGGAGACTGGGATGGAGTTCACGAGATTACGTGCCTCAATCGAATTTTGGGGAAATAAAATCCCGTCAAATACAGCTATAGGGACATCATTATTGAAGGCACGGGGAGCATTCACCCAAACATACTTCCGGTAATTATACGTCTTGCCGTAGCTCGAATATATTAAAGAACTCGAGGCAAAAATAGTAATGTAAATATACAAGATATATTGGTTCATGTGGAGATCATTCTGTCAGGGATGATAGCATATCAAAATGTACCAACAAATTAACCGATCATTGCACTGATGCGTTTGGTGGAAGAGTTGGTGAGGTTATCCGTGAGGACAGCAGCGGTCTTATCAGGGATATGTGGACAGCAACACTAGCCAATGCTAGTACAATAAATGTTATTGCCTCAATAGTATATGATCCCTCCAATTCTGGAAACTTATCCTTCAATACATCTTTAGGATTAACAGGAAACACCTGTCTCATTGATGACGATATATCCATTTCAATTTTGTAGATGGAATTTGAGAAATTTATTTATTCCTTCTTTGAAATGAGCTGAAGCAGCGCAATATATATCCCGGTAACTGAGAACTGCCTTTGGGCAAGCATTCCTGCTATATTCTAGAGGTCATGGCAGCAGGCGACGAGCTTGTTTGGACACTGTCTCATGCACAACTGTGGTGAATGTAGACGCTAGCAAACCGTCAGAGCAGATTAGAATCGGGGATAATCGACACTAGGTGTGATAATTACGTTGTACTGCGGGCCTATCTCGGTTGCTTGTGGCCAAACGGAAGTCAAAATGTCGAGTCCTCGGGGACAGGGATTCAATGTTCACGAGATTATGCGCCTAAATCGAATTTTGGAGAAATAAAATCCAGTCAGATACAGCTATAGGGACAACATTATTAAAGGCACGGGAGCATTCACCCAAACATACTTCCGGTAATTATACGTCTTGCCGTCGCTCGAATAATGAATAGCTTTAGGCGAAAACAGTAATGTAAATATACAAGGTAAATCGTTTCATGTGAAGATCATTCCGTCCGCCTACCAAAATGTACAAGTAAATTAACCGATCACTGCACTGATACATTCGGTGGAAGGGATTGCGAGGTTATTTGTTAGAGCAGCAGCGGTGTTATGTGTAGGCAGCGAAGCTGGATAGACCACTTCGGAATTAGCAGTTGATGATAATGTAATAAGGCGATAATAATATGACCTCAAAATGTATGTTTTTCCATCGGAAACTCATTCGAAGGGAAATGCTCAATCATTCGCTGTCAGCAAATGTTACAGACAATGCCCCAACACAAAACCAAACAATTGGGCTATCTTTGCAAATGAAATAAACTGGTCTAGTCGTTGGAATTACTTTTCAGAATAAAAAGAAACCTGTAGCACTTCAACATTATGGGGAGAGCACTATACACTCTAACAACACTGGGGTTAAATTTAACCAGGAATACAGTCACGGAATAATCGACACATTCCTGGTCTATTTCAACCGGGGAATCTGGTCAAATTGACCCGGAAAAATGTGAGATATTGATCAGGTTTGTAACGTTTTGACCCGGATTTCCTGGTTAAATTGACCAGGAATAGGTGTCGATTAATCCGTGGCCATTTTTTCAGAGTGTAGCTTCGCTGGTACCTCTGGAAGCGGCGGGCGTTCGCGACTAGCTGCATGCCTTCCAGGCTCGTGCTTCCATGAGTGAGTAATTCTTATAAGCGTATAAGGCACACTTTTCACAAAATGGTAAAATGTTGATCACCGTGGCCAGTTTTCTACTCCCATGATGAAACTTACAATTACGCAATGCATGTAACCGGCATTTTTGCCACCAAGCAGTTTTCGTACAAAAACAGAAGATGTGAGAAAGGAAGGCTAAATTATTCAACTTTACATGTTTTCGTTGTCTCTTGGAATCCGATAACATTTTCGTAAATGGGGAAAAACAATGACGCTCTCAACTCGGGTAGATAGACCAACGGTTTCAAAGCATTACACTGGTAGGCACATTGCTATATTTATTATAAGCTATGCGCTATTGCTCCGCACGTAAACATTTAGACTGACGCTTGAATGACGCAATTAGGAAAGGCTGTTCCACATCCTTCACTGATAATAGTTAAATTATTAGACTTTCTTTCTTGTGACAAAGCAATTATTTGCTTCATTTGACTGTGTTAATCGCTATTTACGGCATGTCAGTAATGATATATTCCAGATCTGCATGTTTGTATTTCAATTCGCGGGACTGGCTATATATATAGCCTGCATGCATTTATGTGGGTCATTATGAATAATGTTATTCAAAACAGCTCAGCTAGCACAACGTGTACAGGTGTAGTGATATTATTGACGGAAACGAATACATTTTTCTCTAAATATTTTAGCTCTGTCTGAAATGTAAGCACCCGAAGATTTCCCTCACACTCTCAAAATATACTGGTCAAGTTTAACCAGGAATGGTAAAAATGTAACCAGGAAATGTCACCCTGACTCCAACCCCGGGCCCAGTTGGAGACAGGATGACCCTTTTCTGGTGAAATAAATCAGGGTGTTTCAGCACGTTCAGTTTGACCAGGCGAAAAATCGTCCAGTGCAATTTGATATCGATACAATATATCGTCTTTATATTATGTCAATGCAAAATTAGTTTCGATATATTATGAGACGGTTTTCTGGTCGTGGCGTTTAGTACGACATATTGAAATTGATGATTAACACTTTGGGACCTTTTTGGGGGATGTTTTGGCGTTATGACTAACACTGACACGTGTGACGGTGTTGATCATCCGCGCCAAAAACACCCCCAAAAGTGTTGAAAGTATTAATAATAATTGTTCATATCTCGTACTTGATCCAACTCTGAGAAGCTTTGTCTGATTCTGGTCAAACCTGGTCAAACACCCCAAAAGTGTTGGAAGTATCAATAATAATTGTTCAAAACCTGGTCAAACACCCACAAAAGTGTTAAAAGTATTATTAATTATTGTTCATATTTCGTACTTGATCCTACTCTGAGAAGCTTCGTCTGATTTTGATCAAACCTGGCCACAATCGTCACTGATCAGGCCAACGCATGCCACATGATGATGAGTGTTACGTCATGTTGGGGTACTGGTAACAAATGCGATTTACAAAGAACACATTTTAACGCGCTGTACGTGTTAATAATTAAGTGTTATCCGTTTAATTTGTCTGACATGCCCATTGATATTGCTCGAAACATTTGTTCTGCTACGGCCGATAGGAGCAAAAACTCCTTTCTTTCGCGTGGTCAACGAACTAACGTCCCGACCGGCTGGTGAATTTTCGTTCTGGTCGTTGGCCAATTATGTGTCCCAAAATATCTGTGCTTCCAGTGAATTCTCCCTGAACAATAATAACATTTTGTATGGAAAGTTTCAGGACCGGTACCTTTCAACCCAGGAGGAATGCTCTCATTCCTGCGTTTCCCTCTGATGAACAAAGGCGAGACTGACAATGTACTGATTTGCTAAATAAATGTGTAATCAAACATTTTGTACTTCCCTCGAATAACTTGGTTAATCAGTTAATTGTCCGAGTATGTTGTTGTTACATGAACCATCTACCCATCATTAACATTGGGGTGATGTTATTCCAGTTTCTATTGTTTTCATGGACTATTAATGGTGTGCATATGAACGATAACACTAACCTAAAGCTATCAAAAATGTTTATATTGTACCCGCCCTAATTGAGTAGCTGTAAAAAACAATTCATCACCCAAGTCGAAAGGTGGTAGAAAAGTGCAGCATGCATGTTTATCAGCTTTGAAACAGTGTTTAATTACTAACTAACATCCCCCGTTAGAATACGTAGTCAGTGCCGCGCAACTGACTGTGGCGACTCATCATTAATAGCGTGTAGCAGGGCGTCACTTTTTACAGCTCTTCTTTCCTTCTGCTCTGATGGAAGAAGAAAACAGTTTGAATATTTAATGGAAATCGACGGGGTTTTCGAAATGATAGATTACACCTATTATTCACTCTAGTGGGAGAAATGGAACTAATGTGTGGAAAATGGAAAATGTATTGGTCCTGTGATTTTGGATGACAAAGCCGTTTAGGCAACGATACGTTGTTAAACCAGGACTATGAAAAATAGTACAGTTGATGTTCAAACGCCTTCTGAAATGTGACCTCGACCGTATGTTGTTCCGCTCTAAAAAAACGCCCTGGTAAAATTGATCAGAAATCTAATCAAATGGGCACCTACCAGGAAACTTATCAAATATAGCCTATGACCATTTTCCGCAGGAAACAAATTATTTTCTGTGAACCAAATCTAGTCAAATATTCGATCCTGGATCAAATATTTGTCTAGATTTTCCTCATCTGAAAATTAGTTTTGCATCGAAATGGTCATATACTTGATCAGTTTTCTGGTAGGGGCCCATTCGATTCGATTTCTAGTCAATTGACCAGGGTGTTCTAAGAGTGTACGATTTACTCCTCTGTGTGATTATCAATCTTCAAAGTTATCTGACCATGTTGTCGAAGAATTCAGTGAGCTGCCTGATCGAATAACATAACGGACTAAATAAGGTCCGTGCTACAAGATTTGGTGATAGGTCTCTCTTGGTGGCTGCCCCAAGTTCGTGGCACCAATTGTGTGATGGGATATTAGATTATCTCTCTCTAAAACTGCCTTCAATCAAGGGTAAACTGAAGGAAGTGTCTTCATCTTTGCGACATTCAAGTCATAACTTACATACATGTTCTTACAGTTCTTCAGTTGTGTTTTGCATTAATTCAATTTCATTCCAATTAACCGAACTTTATTTCAATCTCTGTTGTACATAAAAAACAGTCACAAATTGAAAACGCATAAAATCATTTCGATGAAAGATATTGACGAGTGACAACAGGCCTGTTAAAGCGCACCTCCAGTAAAGTATTTCGTGATTGGCTGTTCGTATTGTATGAATTTGATTGTGTTCTATGTCAAGGTTCAAATATGGGATGAGAGCATGTAGAATCATCGTTATCCAACAACGGAAATTCTTGTTCAGATATGCGCATCGACATGTACGTCGACTTACCTCCCGCTACGAAAGAATAATAATGGAGAGAAAATAAAAAAATACGTTCGATATATAGCGCTTTCTATAAGAAATCACAAAGCGCTTAACAAGAACTAAGAAGAGAAACAAAAAAGTCTTTAACAATCGCTTGAAGGTGGAAAGGGTTTCAGCAGTTCGAACTCTCAGTGGCAGGCTATTCCA
>JAODTT010006574.1:0-10809 GCA_025400115.1 Pentamera pediparva
ACCGAAGAATAGGCAATCTTGCTACCCCTGACAGATGCAAATAAAATATGATGATGCGAGGGGAACGTCTCTCGTCGAAATATTGGGACATGCTGGGTACATTATGTTATTGATTGAAGCATGCATTGATATAACATGGCTGATTAGAGCATAGCTGATTTGGGAACAAAATCATTGAATCACTAATTCTACTCACTAGGAATGAATTGTTCAAACCGGTTCTTGTGAAGATTCCCAGGCAAGGTCCCATCTTTCTTAGGATTTAGACGTTTGTTGAATGACGCCACCTCATTGAGAGTCTAATTGCGAATACAATGGAAAAGAGAAACGTAGGTGGTGTTACTACAAATTTACCACCTCAAAATCAAGACAGAATCAATGAAACTACCCAACAAATTGTGACTGAATACGTCAAATATTTACCGCATACTCTCGCTTTGCCCTTTGCGTGATCGCAACATCTGTCATTACTCTCAGCTCATCAATGGACAACTGTGAATCTCTCGGGGTAATCTGTCCCTCCCGCAACGCGTCATATATCAACAGGTACTGCATCTGAAAAGCCGAGCATAGGATAAATAAATGCCACATCATTTCTTCAAAGGCCATGTAATTTAGGCGATGCATTCTCTTCCGGAAAATTCATATAATATATAGAATGGAGATCTCTAAAATTGGTTGACGGACGGCGAAGGGTCGTTGATTTGGTGAAATTCACACACAATTTTAATTTGTTATTCAAGATATTGAATTTAGAGTTCCTATCAATGTTACTTTTTTGTGAGTACAGTGCTGAATAGACACTACGTTAATCGGATACGATAGCGAGTGGACATATATTACTACACCATCAATATCATCATGTTCCATCTCCATCTACTTGATGAATGAACCAAATACTTACCCTAGTCTGAACCATGTCCATTCTTTCCGTCCGTAGGTTCTTTACGACATCGAAGACGTTCATGGTTTTGTTCATCTGAAGAGTGTCCAGGAGTGTATAGATTGCGATGAAAGTGCCAGTGGCACCGCTCCCATTTCTGAATGGAAGTGATGTCAGAGAAGAAAATGATGTTAAAAGTAGCTGTTTCTCATCGATTTGCAACCAGCCAAAACCTGAATTATCCTGATTACAGGTGGCATGATAGGTCTATTTAAGACCGACGGATCCCGTTGTCACGTTTCGGTATCTTCTCTCGTTTTGGATTACAAATGGTGATTCACCAAATTATCAATAATATTACAAGTGTCTTGTCATTTTTACGACTACAGAAAATAATCGTTTGACCTTCCCCTGTTTCCTCTTTTTATTTGTTCTCCATCACATTTACTCTATTGCTTCCATCGATAAATATACTGTGCAGAAACTACACATCTATAACTAGTTCATTGAGGGGCACAGCATCACCCATGGAGGCTAAGTCTTTTCACACTGCTAATACAACGATAAATAAGACTGGAACACACGTCATTCTATGTTTTGAATGGAAAATAATAATTAATTGAAGAGAGCATGGCAATGACCAAATGCTGTTTGATACACTTTGCGATTTGTTTCTAGTTATGATACAATTCTTGTTCTGACATTCGGTTCGATTCAAATTTTGATTTGTGAATTTATTATTTTGAATAGACAATATAATAGAGTTATATGTGTGTTTCAAAAATAACGCACTGCCAAGAAACATGTCTCGTTTAGTAAACAAGAGTGCAAATGGCACAGTAGCTCAGTCTTCATTTTGGCATATATTGCATGATTGCACATGATAGTCCCATGGGCCCACACTGGGCCTCAGGGTCCAAAATTCCTGCGAACCCTGAAGGTAATACAGCTATTAGACCATCATAGGAGGAGAATGGGCCTAGGGCCGGCAGTGGGCCTCGGACCAGAAGTTCGCAAACACCCTCAATGTACCTCCACCCAGAAACCATTAAATGTAACTTCAAGAGAAAATCAATTGGAGCTGGTATGAGATATGCATTTCAAGCATCATTGTGTGTAGTTCCATAAATGGGCCAAAGAGCCCAAGTGGGACCTTGGATACAAAATTGCAGAACACCCCGCGGGTACGGCTATTACACCATCATTATGACTGAATATCAGCACTGTGCACCAAAATTTGCAGGAGAAGCATTTCGCATGAGTCCACATAATGGGCCCTAGGGCCCACATATACACTTGGCCTCGGATCCCGAGCACACTGAGGGTATGGCTATCAGACCATCATTATGACCGAACATCAGCACTGTGCAACAACATTTGTAGGAGAAACAGGAATTTATGGTATTTCATATAATGGGCCCTAGGGCCTAAAATTCCCGAACACCCCTAATGGCCTTCGATCCAAATACTCTTAAATGTACCTCTCAAGAAAATCAATCGAAGCTTGTAGGTGGAGAAGCATTTCAAGTACCATTGTGTGAAATTTCAAGAAATGGGCCCTAGGGCCCCCGACCTTGGACCAAAAATTTCTGGACACCCCCGAGGTACGGCTTTCAGACCATTATTATGACCAAACATCAGCATTGTGCACCAAAATTTGTAGAGGAGGAGCACTTTGCCTGATTCCACATTAGAGACCTCAGGGCCCACACCGGCCTTGGGCCAAAAATTTCTGAGCACCCTTGAGGTACGGCTATCAGACCACCATCATGACCGAACATCAGCAATGTGCAACCAAAGTTTGTAGGATATACATCTCACATACAAGGGCCTCGAGCAGCTTTGCTGACGAACGCGCTACATAAAAGTCATTTTATTATTATTATTTTTATTACTGATTCCTTCACCTCAGTCGGAGAATCTAGGTTGTCATGCCGTATATATGTATGTGCGTGCGTGCGTATGTGACGCTGTGCTCGTAAATACGATAACTCAACCCCACGTTGACGGATGAAGCTCGTACATGGTATATAGGTTCCATGATGAGTACATGATACTCATTATTTTTGGGTCAGGACAAAGGTCATCTGAGGTCACCAGAGGTCACCAGAGGTCACCAGAGGTCGAAGTCTGAAAACATTGTACACACGATAAGTCCAGAACGCTTGATAGGATCACGCTGTACGGTATGTAGCTTTCTTATTGGAGAATACAAGAACTTCAACGTTTTTGTTGTAGACCGGGGTCATTTTTTGCTGAAATTTAAGCAATTGCGAACAATTCTAAAACGATTAAACGATTGGTCTGATCAGTACAGTGGGAGGTGAAACTAATAAATTCATTCACTTCGATCATACAGCCTTCCCACTCATTCAAGTGGTCACAGAAGTCACAACAGAGGTGGTAATATTGAGCAGAGAGCCAAAAGGCTCAGTGATTCCTTGACTGTATTGATGTTTGTTGATTCCACATGACCTTAGATATGGCTCCAAAACAAAAGGGATAATGTACACATTTCAGCTATGTAGTTGCCTGAGAAAGGAATAACTATGTTTACTTCCTCATTTCAAATATTTTCAGAAGTAATAAAGGATAACATTCTTTCAGCTCTCTCCTTTCTATAATCTATCAATCCATTAACCCTATAAAAATAGGCACCACCCTTCAATGAAGGACTGTTCGATTATTGCATAGGTGAGTCTGATTTACTATAGCGATAAGCCCAAACCCTAATGTAGAACCATTTGATTATTGCATGGGTAATTGCATATTACTATGGCAATAAGTTCCCCCCTTCATGTAGGACCGTTCGATTATTGCATGGGTAATTGTATAATACTATGACGATTTGAGCTTCACCCTGTCATGAAGGACCGTTCCATTATTACATGGGTTAGTGTATATAACCTTTTAATGTTATACTTCTTGTGTGACTCGTGACCACTTGAATAAGAGGACAGGTTGCATGATTGTGGAGAATGAAATAATTTATTCCACTTCCCACTGTTGAACACTAAATTTCGACTTGATCCGACTAAGAATTCTGGACTTATGATGTTCACAACGATTTTGATACTTTCACCTGTGTTGACCTCAATGACCAACCAACATACTAAGTGTAATTCTTATCCATACAGGTTGGGTCCAGCTGAAATTTCAAAATTTTCAAAAGCTGAAATTTCACAATTCTCCATTTTCACTCCATAGATGGTCTACACCAGAGACAGTAGTACTCCACATTTTACTTCCCATAAGAAAGCTACTGTCGAAATTTCAGCCTGATTGAACAAAACATTCTGGATGTATCGTGTTAACAAACCCCAAAACAACAGGGATCATGTACTCATCATGAGGAACACACGTACCAAGTATGAGCTTCATTCATCCATCCAGGTGGCGTTAAGTTATCGTGTTAAAAAGCCGAAATTTGGGGAATCCCCATACGGAAGCTACATTCCAAATTTCAGCCTCATCGGACCAAGCATTCTAGACTTATCGTGATAATAATAAATAATATTTTCAGACTCTGACTTCTGTTGACCTCAGATGACTTTTGACTCGACCCCAAAACAATAGTGATCATGTTCTCATTATGGGGAACACACATACCAAGTATGAGCTCCACCCATCCTAGTGGGGTTGAGCTATCATGTTAACGAGGCGAAATTGTCCAAAAATAAATTCACCATTTTTTATTTTTTCCCCGAAAATTACCCCCAGTCTACACCAAAACCAGTAAGGTTCTTATCATGAGTAATCCAACACCCGAGTATGAGAATGATATGATCTCGCATCATTACCTTGCAGTGGTTTCGTGGAGCGTCACGGACACACACTGTGACTAAATATGTTCCGTTTACCTTTGGCAAGGAATCGAAATATTATAACGCCAGCCCCACCATGATTTTAAAATCGATACATCAGTGGCGTGAAATATTGTGAGCTGTTGAACTTGGATGTTCATGTCTTCCGAGCGTTGGATGTCAGCCAAGATCCTCAACGATGATCCTCAGACTGTCTGACGAGATATCTTGTTCTTGTTCTTGCTCGGATACTCCGATGCGCCAGTGAAAGGCATTCGTGGGGGATAGTTCGTGTGCAGAGTCAGCTATGGGATATTACTGGTGGGAGCTTGTTCTGAAAATGGCTCTTGGGAAGTAACCGTAATAACTAGAGAGGCAATGACGCACAGAATCACGGAACTATTTGAAGAAAAAAATTCCCTGCAACACTGATCGACAGGCGATATAGCAGTTAGCGTGTTACATATTTCAACCAACTCACAGTTTATGTTACTCCGGCTGTATATTATTCAAGTAACACAGCTAGGTGGACGCAATTATATTAGACGCGGTTATATTATCTTGAATGTCCCTCTTCATGTTGGAATCCTCACACCAAGCAAAATATATATGGTCCACTTGTGAAAAGTTTAGGTGTCCAACAGGGGGTGTAAATCACGCTACACAACAACAACAACAACAACAACAACAACAACAACAACAACAACAACAACAACAAATAAATGTTTGGGGTCCACCCAAAAGTCGTGACCCCCGACCCCCCAGTTGTTGCGCCCTTGCACCGGCAAGGTCCTCCACACTCTCGAATGGCAGTATTTACAGCACAGTCGTGCTCTAGCTGATCTTTGTATGTTCTACAAGAGTAGAAACAACATGCTGAATACCGTACACCGTAAGTCCCTAGTATTGTTGCGCCATCTACCAGGCATGCCTGTCGTTATATCCACATACAAGTCCTACATTCTGAGGCATTCAAATATCAGTTCTCCGTGAGAAGTGTGCGTCTCTGGATTACTATCCCCCAAGGGGTCTTGATGAAATCCTATGTACCACCCTTCCGAGCTGCTGCCTCCAATTAGATTCCGCCCTTGCATTGGCTCAGGGACCCTTCAACAAGGACATGAATTCTCACCCACTCAGCTTTACTAGTGTTCTGCTGCCTGTTTTTACTTGCACGCTCTCTTCTGTTGTTTTCATGTGCTCAGTAGTTCGTATTCTCGCACTTTGTTTGTTGGATTTGTCTCCCTTGTCGGTTTCACAACTGTTGACTGCACTCTGTGATGGTTTTTAGCCTTTTGGAGTTGAAGACTGAAAACTGAAGACGCGCAGTTGCCTACTGCAATCGTATTGTCATGAGTGACACGCGAGGTCGAGTCAACCATAGAAACGCCCTCGTATGCGCGCATGACAACTGTGATATACATTTCTAGACAGAGCAACGTGAACGACGAACGCATCAGCATGTGTATCTAAGTGTATTATCAATGCAAATAGTACAATCACCTTTCTAGTGCGCGTCTCTTAGTGCGCGTCTCGAAAAAAAATTAGGCGAAATTTTCTATATCACGTCAGAACGAGGTCACGCCTTCTCTACCGGTGGTGTGATTGAGTTCTCCCAAATTCGAAGAAAAAACATACTTAACTCCAAACATCTGAATAATGCTCCTCTGACCAGGGAATGGAAAGCCTGCTCAGTCAGTGATCCAACATCAGCTTCAGATAGGTTGAAGCACAAACTTGGGTGAGCTAATGTGTACAGGTTGTGATGTGCCACACCATTGTCGCAGACACATGTAGCTATTGAAGTTTTAATGATATAAATCCTCCTATTGAACTGTCTGATGAAAAGATTGGCCAGCGGCAAGGAATCACGACACAGTTGTGTGTCTTTTTTTACTTATAACTACTGTTCGGGTGTCATGGGAAAATATTTCTTCACTTACGTTCACATGTGGGTTCGGTGTGGTCTGTCCAATTTCCATACAAACACATGGCACTGTCGTCTCCATCAAGCCCAAATCCATCTTGACAAGAATAGATAACTTCTGTTCCATTCGCGTAAGAATCTTGGTCTGGTAGTACAATCACTCGCGGATCCTCGGGGACAATCTTTTCGCATAGCAATGCTGTCAGTGTAGTAGGAGAAATCAAAATGAAAAGAACTTCCAGTATAACCACTGTGTAGAATGTAGAATACCAAAAATGTCAGGATCCAAGCGTCTCAAATTAGGATCATAGTAATTGATTCAAATTTACCATCACCTCGCGCAAATATGTTATGACAGTCACATTCACATGTGGAAAACTACTCGCGAGGGCCAAGCCACTGAGAGTTTTAGAGAGTTCTCGGCGGGTCGCCACTTTCACTGGTAGGCATGAGCACATAAATAGGCATACCGATGCATTCCGACACGAATTGTTGTTTTCTAATGGATTGAATCCCCCACGTTCAGGAAATGGTTGCGTCCTACCTAATGTCTTTTTTCAACGCAATTGGCGTGTATAGGCGCCTACATGTACATGCCGTGCAACGTGCCTAATGATCGGATCAAATGATTTTAGCAGGGGAGGGTTACGTATTGTGTATTGCGCCCACGTTTGGGTGGTGGATGCTCCACAGTGAGTAGATGGTCCTTATAGTTTTGGTGCCGATCTAACAATATTCACGAGTAGCATCGTAGCCAAAATATTCCCAATATCTCATCAACCGTATGTCAGTTTTTATTCAAACCTCACTTGGTGACTCCAGTGAGGAGTGAATTAGTTTCTACTGCACCAGCATTGTATTATTTGTTTTCATTATTATTTATAAGGGGCAGAGCTGAAAGTAGTTTGACCGAAGGAATAACCAGGGAACGGAATGAGGTGTTTTTTTCACATACTTGGGTTGTTGATGCCGAATCGTGAGTAGATGCTCCCTATCCCGATCTAATTAGTATTTATAAGTGGTCGCGGCTTCGACTTGAGATATTTTTTCCTCGTTTTGGTAACATCAGTGAGGACTGCCAAAAGCTAGATAAATATTGCATTGTTCTTAATAGTATTCATAAGTGGCGGGGCAACAAATAGTTATAATGAAAATCACTTGTAAACACGGTAGACAGGAGATGGAATGAGGTGCTGCTTTCATGCTTGGGTGGAGAATTCTTCAAGTTTTGTTTTGGGCCGATTTAAATAGTAGTAATAAGTAGGTTATGGTTAGGAGCAACATCGTAAAGTCTCAACGATCGATTTTGAATTCGAATTTATTTATTCCATAAGTGATTTCACTGAAAAAAGGGATCAATAACACGGTGACTATTCACAAGAGCCCGACCAATGGGGCTTTTAGGGAGTTATCAACGGGTCGCCACTTTTAGAGCGTGTCCACACTGCACACGACGAGACGCGACGCGATATTTTATTATTTCATCTAAGTTGACACATTTTTTATCACCGCGTAATAAGTAATAAGTAGGTTAGGGTTAGGAGCAACATCGTGAAGTCTCGACTATCGTCCATTTGAATTCCGACAACCTAGCTTGTCTCGGTGACATCAGCGGGGGACTCCAACGGTTACTATTGTATTGTGCTGTTGGTCCTTATTGATATTCATAAGTGATTTCACTGGAAAAAGGGGGTCATTAACACGGTGGATAGGAGACAGAGAGAGGCATTGCTCCCATTGTTGGGTGGTGGATGTTCCATTCATAGTGGGTATATGGTCCTAATTTTGGGTGCAAAAGTAATTGTTATTCATGAGTAGGCGTGGCTAATCTATTTCCTTCAAATTACTGTATATCAACAACCATTAACCCGATTGTGCTGAGACTTGCATTGGTGCCATATGAATGGGTATATTAATATGGGTTTCACTCATGATCTCGACTCGTTATTATTGGTCATAGAGTGACGTAGTTTATCGCAGGAATAGGAGAAAATAGCTCGTATTGGGATTAGTCTCAATCTTGCATGACAGGTTGCCCGTAGTCGGTACATTGAACCTATTTCTCTTAATGTGAATATTATGCATACTGATGAGTGGGCGGGACTTATCGTGTCTTCCTTGAGAAGGTTATATTTCTGCAATCGAGAACCCTATCGAAGTGAAAATTTCATCTGGTGTTGTAGGGCACCTCGGCCTATGGGCGTGGGACATGTGTAATTTCATTTAATTGATATTCATACGGGACGTTGTCTCAAACCGAATTACAGGAAATCACTTTGTATCCAAGCAATCTCAAATTAGGTAAATGGGATCTCTTTCAATTGTGGTTGGTAGGTTGCCTTTACTGAGAATTATTATTTTGGTTTTGATCTCATATAAATGAGTGGCCAAGGATGTGCGTGTTTTTTATGAGATGGCTGTATTTCAGCAACTATGCCCAGATGACTGTGAACAATGAACTGAGGAAACTCACTGTCACATGAGCTGCGGGACTCATGCGACACATCTCATTATTTGTCACTTGAGGGTATGCCCCAATATCCCCATGTCGGAATACTAAAAACAGGCGGAGAACCGCGCAATTCCTGTATGGCTTGTGCGTATTTACCTTTGCGTTAAGTCTCTATGGAGTCTTTGACAACACAATGGCTGATCAAGTGACGATCTCTTGGTGCATTAAAATAAATTGAACTGAAGCATGTTACACTGTAAACATGTTACACTTACCCAAACAAAGCGGTTCCTCTCCCAAAGACCAGTTTCCATACAAACAAATCGCATCACTACTCCCAGAGAGTTCATACCCGTCCGGGCAGGAATACGTAACTTCTGTACCATTGGTGTGCGGGCCATCAGCTGGTTCTTTGAGGACAAGTTCATCACCCGCTGGTGCGGCACTCTCACAAGGTAAAGCTTTGTATAAATGGAACAATGAAACACTGCAGATATCGACACATTATTGAGTAATCGGATACTGTTCATGGTTTGAGGAATTGACTGTCCATGTTCACATCACCTCTACTAGTTGTTACTGACGCTGGTTGGCAGTGGTTGCTAACTCACGTGAAACGAACCATCAACTGATCATCGGTAACGGTTCATGATTAACCTGGGTTTAGGAATCGACCGTTCATGTTTGTATCACAATAATTTTACTAGTTATTATTGGCACTAGTTTACAGTAGTTGCTGACCGACGTGAAAAGAACTGGTAATCAGTGAATACTGTTCATAATTAACCTGGGTTTGGGAATTCACTGTCCATGGAGGTATTATCTTCACTAGTCGTTGCTGACGCTGGTTGGCAGTGGTTGATAGAACGCGAGAAAAGAACCATCAACTGGTCATCAGTAACTACTGTTCATGGTTCACCCGCCGGGATATCAATTCCACTGGTTCGATGACCATACTATTCTAGGATACATCGGAGAGGTCAACAGCAAAAGTGCGAAGAACGGTTTAACAAGCAGTTTTACGACCGGGTCTACAGGTTGTTAGTGGTCAATTCAACTTGGATTTTATCACCTCCACTCAAACATGTGGATCACTCTTTGATGTATCGTTTTACTTATGACGACTGTTTGGGTGCCATGGAAAAAATATTTCTCCACTCACGTTCACATGACGGTTCGATGTGGTTGGTCCAATTTCCGTACAAACACATGGCACTTTCGTCTCCATCAAGCCCAAACCCTTCTGGACAAGAATAGATAACTTCCGTTCCATTAGCGTGAGAATCTTGGTCTGGTTGTAAAATTACCCGTGGATCCACGGGGACAAGATTTTCGCATGGCAATGCTGTCTTAGGAGAAATACAAAGAAAAATAAACCTTCAGTTTCACCTGGGTTCGTGAAATATAGAACACTAAAAATATCAGGATCCAATCATCTCAAATGATGATTATGGCAATCGAACGAAATTTACCAACACCCCGAGCGAATATGTTATGACAGTCACATTTACATGTGGAATACTATTCGCAAGGGCCCAACCACTGGGACTTTGTGTGAGTTCTCGACGGAACGCCACTTTTGAGGCGTGTCCACACTGCACACGACGCGACGCGGCGCGACGCGATATTTCATTTTATCGCGCGATACTTTGTGTCCACACTGCAGTTGACATTATTTTATCGCGGCGTGAAATCTAAGTGAAATCATAGGGCTCCTCTTGCATGTTCCTGCCGTTTGGAGACG
>JAODTT010006685.1:0-16151 GCA_025400115.1 Pentamera pediparva
ATAATAAGAATAACAACAGCAGCAACAACAACAACAACAACAATAACAATGAGATTTATAGAGCGCAGAACATATACACATGAATAACAACGAGAAAATGGAAAAGTCTGAAAGAAACATGGTAGAAACTCCGATCGCCATAAGATCCCTGTCATTCCCTGACTTTCTTGGTCGGGATGTTGCACAGATATGTTAGAGTACCGGTTGGATGGCGCGGGAAATCGAGATGAGGATCTTGTACTCAATGCGAGCATGTACCTGTAACCAGAGTATGTTTGCTAACTCTCAGCACGATACGAGCAGCGGTGTTCTGAATTCTCTGTAGTGATGACAGCGGCAAAGATGTCGTTCCATAGAGGAGTGAGTTTGTATTATACAACCTGCTGGAGATGGTAGCGTGTATGAGCTTCTCTGTTGCAGATTTGTCAAGGTATTCCCTGATTCGACCGACTTGCCTGATATGGTACATTGTGGATTTGCAGATGGATTAAATCTGATCGTCCATGGTAAGATGTTCGTCCACGAACACCCCGAGATTTCTAACAACAGACTTGTGATGAACGACGTTATTGCCAACGGTAAGTGGTATATAATCGAGCGCTGACGAATCACCATATCCGCTTCTGAAAATAGTGAACTCCGTCTTGTTATTATTTTAACTTTAAGAAAATGTTATCCATCCAGGATTTCACAGCAGATATACAGGTCTCAATTCGGCGCGAAGAATGTATGAGGTCAGTCCGATCAGTGGCAATATGAAGTTGGGTGTCGTCGGCGTAGAGCATATACTAGTCAATTCCGTAGGAGCTGACGAGTTGACCAACAGATGACGAGTACATCGAGAACAAGACGGGGCCAAGAATGGACCCCTGCGGCACTCCATATCGGATGCCATAAGCGGGAGAGGTATGTTGTGAAACATGTACAGCCTGGATACGTTGCTGTAAGAATAATATAAACCTTTGTTGAGCAGTGCAAATGATGAGGAGTTCATTCTCCAATTTGGATGGTAACAGGTCATGGTCCACAGTGTCAAATGCTGCTGAAAGATCTAGCGGGACAAGTAAAACATTCTGCGCTATAAGACCGGATAATGTAATTCTGAACTCTGGTTAGTTCGGACTCAGTGCTGAAGCCTGGACGGTATGCTGACTGGAACGGATCCAGCAGATTGTGGTTGTCGCTATGACAAGTGAGACTTGATTCAACACAGCTCTCTCAATGACCTCCTATATAAAACGTAAGTGGAAACTGGGCGATAGTTTTTCATATCATTGACATCGGTCCATTTCCTTTCTCAGGACTGGTTTCACAATAGCGTTCTTACAGTGACTTGGGAAAGTGCCATGTGATAGCGACGAGTTACAATTTGACAAAAGACATCCTGTAGGCCATCCTGGCCCTTCTTGATCAGTCACGACGGTCGGTGCTGTATCCAAACTACAGTGTTTGGATGTACGTCCGGAAACGATTTTCCACACAGCATGTTTGGATCCGTCGAATTCAGAGAGTTCTTCACTTGTGATTCCGATGTGGGTGGCATGTGTGACTGTATTGCCTGGAGCTGGTTTTATGCTCTTTCGAATGTCCTCCACTTTTGTTGTGAAGTAAGCTGCAAAACGATCAGCCAGCTGATTTTCAGGTATGTCAGTAGGGTACTGCGATCGTCTAGTTCCGCCAGTGAGTTCTCCAATGACGGCAAATAGCGTTTTGGAGTTGGCAGAATTCTCCGTGATTTTGGTCAGATAGTAGGACTTTCTCGATCGGAAAATAAGGGAAGCAATTTTCTTGCACTGATCCTTGTACAGTTGGCGATCAACCGTCAGTTTTGATTTCCGATATCTTCTCTCCAAACGCCGCCGTTTCTTGCGCTCTGTAACAATATCATCAGATAACCATGGAGCAATGGGTCGAGTACCTAGCTTCCGATTCCTCATTGGGGCATGCTTATCCAGGAGGCTAGTCAATGCATTGTTGTAATCTCCAACACACGTGTCGACATCAACAGTATGCATGCACGTAGGCAGTGCCATGGCCGACAGTTCCATTCCAAAAGCTTCCTCGTTGAAGTTACGAAAGCACCGGGAGCGGATATTCGTCGCTTCCGGTCTTGGGCTGGACAAGTCCAAAACGGCCAGCACGGCGTAGTGATCACTGATGTGGAAATCGTGAATGGAGACATTTCCAACAACGTTTCTATCATCACCAGTCTGTGTAATGAGTAGATCGAGGGTATGGCCCCGTCGATGGGTTGGGCCAGAGACATGTTGATGTAGTCCAAAGGTGTCAAGGGTACGTAAGAATTTGGTAGTCGAGGAATCATTTGGACTGTCCACATGAAAATTGAAATCCCCACAGATCAGAAAATTGTCCTGGTTTGTGCACACATTCTCCAGTAAATGATGTAGTTCCTCTAGAAATAAGGAAACTGTCAGACCGTTCCTCTTCGACGGTGGAGGGCGGTAGACAGAAATAAGTCTAAAAGGGCGCCCGCCTGCCTCAAACCGAATACAAATTGATTCAAATGATTTAAATGATCTCAATTCAGGGAGAGTTTCCTGTCTAGCACTTATGCTCGCAGGGCATATCACAGAAATACCTCCACCACGTGAGGTTCTGCATACCTGTAGATGGTCGTAGCCGCTGGGTGTGATCTCATGCTTTATCGCTGTATCGTCCTCCAGGAGCCACGTCTCAGTTAGTATGGCGATATCAAGGTTATTTGCTGTCAGGAAGTCGTATACTGCTCCAGTTTTGTTCTTAACTGATTGACAGTTGAGTAAGCCAAGTTTCACACACTCGTCGGTTACACGATGGCGTGGATCACCGCAATTTACTCTTCGTCCCGATCTCTTACCACGGTACTTTAGTATACCATACTCCTTTAATTTTGCAAGCAGTGAGTCGGAGGGTTTTGTTGTAGCGACCCTGGGTCGATATTTGAGTAACTGTTGTCGAGAGTAAACAATAGGCTCGCCACAAGTCCACATGGAGGCTCCAACGCTGACAATCACGGATATGATCACCCAGGCGTGCATCGGTAGCAGCGAAGCGTTCATAGCAACAACGTTAACGACACAGGCGTAATAACAACACAGTGTAATCAAGAAACACAGTTTCGCAGAACAGGCCCACGTTATGGAGACACTATCAACCCAAAACTATGACTCTATTATCTGAGCGGAATACGTAAACTACATGAAACTGTTCAGTCTCAGGTATCATGAATGTCAGTACAGTACCGCCAGAAAGTAACTAGACGATCGCGTACCACGCGCTCCCGCTGCCTTGGCGCTCTGAGCGAGGGATTGTAATGCAATCCAAGAACGCGCTCCATTGTTCACCGAACGTAGCTAAACTTACCGAACAATGGAGCACAGGTTATTGACAGAGGAGAGTCGCCATGGGGTTGGATTGAATGGAATTTGTTCGCGCATCGGTGCACATAAGCTGGCCACCGTGTTTCGGTGGCTGGTCCGTTATATTCTTTCCAACTGCCAGTAGCGGTCATCAGTGAACAATGGGCTAGCCACGGTCAGAGAATTGAAGTTATATTGATTATTGAGCAACTGTTCAACTGGCCATATGACCACTTACCATTTTACCTGCTTGCTAGACTAGCTCATTAGGAAACAATAGAAGAGCTGAACCCACAATTTATCGTAACATATGTGCGTTGTGGATACAGAGTAACGTTGGCGTACGAGACGGGGTTGTGGTTTATAGCCCACTCAGTTTTATATCCTTAAGTAGGCCTGGGCTGTTAATGCTTGCGCTGATAAGCTGATACTTCCCGAATTCCGTTGCATTTATTTGTCAGAATCAGAAGGTCTGAAATTGTTTGCATTATTATCTTCGTAGTATGAGCATATACTATGCCGTCGGTCAATTGTCAACCGATGTTAATACGACGATGTTTTGTAAGCATCAGCTCATATTTCTGTGATATCGGCAGTTGCCGCGGAAGAGTTCTTCAAATTAATGTTCGCCAAATTCGAAGTCAAGTGTATATTTCTGCACGATCATTATGAATGACAGATTAGTTCAAAATCAGAGCCTTCCGATTGACCAGCTACGTACGTGTGGAACCAATGAAATCGATAGGCCTATACAGAGGGCAGTCGGCCCCAACTTTTCCCAGACCTACAGTCCTAATCAGGAGATTCAAATGATTGTGTGAATAAAGGCAGTGAATGGATAGGCTAATGCAATGGGCCCACTCACATAAATTGTCAGTCGCACTTTCATAAGAGATTTGAGTAAGACCAGAACAGAAGGCTGAATAAACTACTTTATAACTGTTTACCTGCCTGATCAATTAGGCCGCCCAACGTAATACATCAATGTGCCTGTACGGTAATGTGCACGTCATACACGTGTATACGCTCGCGACAGGATCGAAGGCAGTGGGTTACAGATGTTGATCGATGTATACGATGCATGCATACGGGCAAATTCTCTGCCGCCGAGAGGAAACCATGCGATCGCGTTCCCATATTCACAGCACATTTAATTGATTTGATGAAGAAAATGCACAAAATACTAGGCCTATGCTTGAAAAAGTTCATGCCCAGCTTGAAGCCTCGCATATCCTCTCTACTGTAGGCCTACTAAGGCAGAAAATCAGAACTGTGCGCGGTGGCGGTGCCAGCGAGGAAAACAACAATGGAGGAAAGAAAACAACAATGGAGGAAACAATGACGAGGAAAAATAAATAGGCCTATGTTAAAAGTGTAGGTTTTGCTGGTTTGCAGGTTTGCTGGTTTGCAGGTTTTTGGTGTTGGTTTTACTTAATAAACTAGAGCGTCTGAGCGTAGCCTAAAACTGATGGACCACCCGTCGGCAAACTTAATCTATATTTTTGCTCCGCCAGTTTGTTATAGTTTATGGTCTCTGCCTATAATAAATCCCTTGTTGCTTTTTCAATAAATATTGTGATTCATTTTATTTGTTTTGCATTGTTACATCCTTTTTCGGCATGCTGCATTTTCGTTTTTGTTGCAACTGTGCATGAAAGCGTGGAACGGCGGCACCAATGTTGTTTTTGATGCGTGCCTCTGTTTGCGGTGGTACCGGTAGGCTATAGGCCAACTGTTACAAGTTCTAAGCGTTTGTTGTCGGTGCACTGAATACTTGAGTGAAAGCTGTCAGTACGATATATGCCTTTGCATAATCATCCAATTTCGGCGGCATCCGGAGAGCATTCTACATTAATATTCCTGTTCGGCTTTTCATTTAAAGTCTGCCTTGTTCGGGGCTATGTCAATAATGATAATTTCTGACACAAATCTCTACAAACCACAGGAACTTCGGAATAACGAATATTGCAATATTGTAACTGCTAACCATGGAAATAATATCGGACCCTGGGAACATTGAGCCCCGTGAACATCGGGTGCCCCCCCTTTCAGACAGGCGCTGTGAACTGGTGAATGACTGGAGTGACTTAAAACGTTTTTTGTGGCGCTGTGTGAACTGTCAGAAAAAGGGGTAGATGATAGACCATGTGTACAGGGAGGATGGTAACAAACATGCCACATTATAAATTTAGGCGACGGTCATTGGTATACCGTATTGAATACAATCTTGTATCTAAAAAGAAAAAGATAACACTGGGGCTATATACATAAACCGTAGTTATCAGAATGCGCCGGTCTATTCTATGTTCGCACCCGTTCGCACAATGCTATGACTTATTTGTTTCGCATTTTTTGTACTAACAATTTAGGTGAGTATGTTTGCATGTTGTTAACCAAAGCTGACTGGGTAAGTACCAAATATACCAGCTAAAAATGAGCTAAGGTAAGTATTTATTAGATGAGTATGCAATGTTTGTCACAAGAATTGTATGCATTATTTCTTTTCTGAGATATTGATGTCGCTCTCGTTGAAACGTCTCGGCCTATACGACAAATGCCATCAACCAGTGAATGGAACTGCTCTTCGGCCAGCTGTTAGGCATCATCCGACCTTATCTAGGAATTGGGATCAGTGAAAACATAACTTATGTCCATCATATTACACTCACTCCAAACAAGGCAAACAGGCAGTGTTGGAGGACTCGAGCCCGACCTCGAGGCCACTTTTCATGGCCTCAGCCTCGGGAGTCAATGCCTCAGCCTCGGCCTCGTGGCAGGCAGCCGGCCTCGGAAAATTCGGCCGCGGCCGGACAATTAATTTATGTTACGAAATATTTCACAAAAATAATGATTTTGTGTGTACAACAAATTTCCATGAAGCTGCAATATGTTCCCAAGCTTCATAATGAACGCAATTATGTATGAAATATAGGTTGACCATGACAAGGGCCATGTTTATATACCAACTAAGGTAAGTATATATTAGACGAGTATGCAATGTTGATGCTTTACTGGGATGGGGGGATAGTGTCGTTTGGGATTGGGTTACATACGAGGCTCACTTAATTATGAACATTTTTAAATTGTCTTCCGTGACGGTTTTGTATGATGTAATAATAGAAAAATGTCACAAACATTGTATGCATTACTTATTTTCCAAGATATTGATGTCGCTCTCGTCAAAGCATTTCGGCCTATATGCTACGACGGATTCCACCAACCAGTGAATGGCCGGAACTGCTCTTCAACCAGCCATTAGACATCGCATCCTTATCTAGGAATTGTGATCAGTGAGGACCTAACTATAGTACCCATCATATTACACTCAAATACATACAAGGCGAACAGGATGCTTGGGCTGGCACAGGGTAATTTGTATGCCAGCCCTGTATATTGTAGTCGAGCAGTCAAGGAAACCACGAATGTAGAGTCGGAGGCTACTGAGGCGCTATCTGGGATCCTCACTACATGTGTGATATAGCAATTTTGGAGAATTGAGCGGCGTGCGGCAAGTTTCGTTCATAACTTGATAAATACAATTAGTATATTTTGGATAGTGTCACACTCACATGAAAAACAATCTGAAATGAGAGTCGCTGGAATTACGACGGACTAGAACTAGATTATTAGCTATCTGCATGCAGAGAGCCTGGGGCACACGAGATCAGCCAACCCCTACAAACATTTACCTCCAGGGATTGATGTTAGAAATACTAGAAGCGTGGGATCAGGGATCACGCATTTTAATTCCTGTTTCAATCACTGCTATCAGTATATATGCAATGGACCCTCGTACTATTCAGTGTTCAAGTGTTGTAGTCGAGGTCGCTTCTTCCGAGGCCACCTCCTCCGAGGCCACGCATCATGCTCGAGGCCGAGGCCGCATCCTCCGAGGTGGGCTGAACATATAAAGTATAACAGCATTCAAGAAAAGTGGCCTCGAGGCCGAGGCTGACAGACTGTCAGCAGTGTCAGGGTATAGAAGCCTACATGAGAGAGAGCATGCACCACTCCATCAGTCAGCTCTATGACTAGGCCTGTGTAGGCCCTATTGAAGGATGTATTTGGGGGGGGGGGGCACCAGACATGTCACCTTCCATCGGGGAGCAGTGCCCTCGCCCGTCAGGGTAAATCGAGCACAGAACACAAAAACTAGTGCCAAATTCGTTCCCCAGTCCCACTCCTCAATTATTGCTTTGGCAAAACTGCTACAAATGTAAAATTAGCTGTAGTAACAATGATCCACGGCTACATTGAGAACGTGACGTGACACTGAACTTTTTTGTGAGGTGTTCTGCAATTAGCGGTATGACTGTCTGTATGAGAAGGTAAACAAATCCGGAACGAAGGGGGAAATCCCTTTCAGTGTGAACTTTTTTTCCCACAATGCATCGCGCGCTCTACCGCTCGCCAGATTTCTCGGACGTTTTTTTCATAGCCCATCATTAGGAAGGTTTGCAGCCGAATGATCGTTAAGTAGGAAATTCCAAATGACAGACGTACCAGCGTTGTCGACAAAATGAAATGATACGGGGTGATGGTTGTGCTCCTACCCTACAGTTGGTGTGCTCTGTATATGTCGAGGGTCTGTCATGTGGTACGAAGAGTGAAAAAACACCCAAAATAGTCGTTCATCTTTCGAAACTGGCCCAAACCTTTCAGAAAAAAAAATATGCGTGGTAAGTCACTCGTATTATACTTTCCACCTCTGTTAATTATGCGTCCAATTTAGCGACGCTAATTTTCCGTTTCATCGTTCAGTTCATAACGGGACACTTTATGAAGTGTTCGAAATATTACATTTGCTATTATTTTAGGGCGAGAGAAACATGATTTACTTTGAATTGTGTCTCTTATTGCCACCTATTTGTCTCTAGTAGCCAACATAGTTTAGTGCGTAGACTGCCCATATCGGTTCCGCGAAAATATTGCTAGGCTAACCAAGGCTTTACTTTTTAGGCTTTAACTAGGCCTAGTCCTTGTTCCAGCCGCTGTGCTCACCTCCACATCCACGTTAGTGTGGAGGTTTGTGAAACCTACTGTAGCACAGCGGAATGATCGATGACTAGGCCCTAACCCTAGTTACTAATTTGCGCCATATGCATCTCAAATCAGACTGATCAGCTTGTCACACGTCTCTCCAAGTCCGAGTGTTGCTCGTTCGAGCTGTTCAGAGTATTCCAAAGAAGAAGGCTGATCTAGCTAGGGTGTTGGCCATTTCATGGCAAGTCTTCCTGTAATCTGTATGACAATTGACATCATATTAGCAGATCACCATGCTACACGTCTAGGGCGTGGTGTTGGCTAGCCACTATCCGTGACCGAGTTGCATTAATATACTACGAATATACTGCATACTATGCAGTGCAGCGGAATATAGCGGCCTGATCGAGGACTAGGTGTTGGCCAACTGTAGGATAGTCGCTCTTGACTCCTGTCCTTTCAGTTTTCGTCTTGGTTTATCAAGATAATATTTGAATAAGAGCCAGTCTTAAGTTATACAAAGTGCGAAGTACATAGCCTACTACTACTACTACTATTACTCTTATCCTAAAAAACTATGTAACAAATCAATTGAGAATGGGGTCCAAATACTAATAGAAACTAATGAAATTGTGTACCTGATATGAAAGAAGTACATTAACTGCTACTTTGCGTCTCCCTCCTTTCAAGGTTCACATTTAGTATGTCGTTGAGTCGTTCCCCCTGTGAAGTCAGTCACACGCCCATGCATTTTCAAAGTACTCAGGCTAGGTTTCATTTTTTTATATCAATATTCTGCCTCCCCTTGTGCAACACTGGTTTGCGATAGCGAGGGGGGCTGGGTAGGCTACTCATGCCCAATACAATAGGAAATTTACCTGGGACTGACCAAACCAAGACTTGAAGATGGAAGAATCGTCACAACCCCCCCCTCCCCTTGTCGAATTATCGACGCTGCCGTTTGAATGACATTGCAGCGAAAAGTAATTCCAATGTGCATCTATATGACTGATTCTGCATTGAATTATCATACTCTCTTGAATAAATAATCTAATCAACTGTTTTCTGGTCCCACGCCTCTGTTTGTGCGTTCGGGAATTGCAGTTGACACAACTCGGTACAAGTGCCGTAGGCCTTTATAAATTCTCAAATATTAGGACAAGTAGAAAAAAAACAGTTAATCGTCCCCTCACGCACCGTTTTTTGCTGCCTCACCAATTTTATGTTTATTTGGAAATTTTAGTAAAGATTTCTGAATATTCTGTACAAAAATTGAAAATTAGTCATCACATTTATTTTATGCTTCTGTTTTCCGACTGTAGCGATAATTTTTGTGAGATAAATTTGTTGCCTCAGCTGCAATATCAATATCTACGAACTCGATTGGCAACTCTGGATGTCGGCCATTGTGTATGAAAAAAATAAACAAAAAGACCCCTCATGCCCGATTCTTCAAAAATTCTGGACGATCAACCGGTTTTATTCTTTACCTGGCCCTACTATTATTGTTACATTTATTAAAGAGGCAAATATGATTCACACAGCCGGGCCAATGATGGAAAAGTCAGTTTTCGCAAATATCGTCTTGCGGTATACCAGAGCGAATTGTTCATCGACTTATTATAGTGACGATATACCGTTTTCGACACCGAGCATTGGGTTGAACTTCACGTGGACAAAATGACAACTTTTATTCACGTGATTAGTGGATATTGTGAGACGAAACACCATCCCTAGATAATTTACCTAGCCCAGACCAAAGTGGATGCAACCAAAAAAAATAAAAATTACGTTGGCAGTTTTCATGTTAGAATTTCGAACTTCTGTAACAGTGTGAATACAATTTTTTTCACCATATAGCCCCCCGCCACACAGTAGTGGACTCACTCCCAGTTCACTAGGCCACACAATCCATGTTATCCAGTTATGATATCGTAACTCCGAGCTGACAGACAAATTCCCTTGTGGTGTCTGCAGTGCAGTAAGGGCACATGTTCCCATCTAAGTCCGCTTAGATAGTATAACCAGCACCATCAGGGAATTTTTAATTTAACTCGCCAAAAAAACGTCGGGCCTTGGCATCTAGTAAGAGATGGTAGTAATCTAGGTTTTTATATTTGATCCTAATACGCTTTTGAGCAGACTTCGGTCTGGATATCATACTAGCGCTATATAAATTCATATTATTATTTATTATCAATCGCAAATCTCCCGACTTGTTCAACAGTTTATTTTATACAACAACTGCTTTCTGTCTAAGCAGATCATTGCACATGATCTAAAGCCACTAGACACATCTCAGACGGATCGGACATGAGTGGGGAGGTATTAGCTCCAAGAAAACAATGTGGGAATGATGAAGACAACGAGTAGCAACACGAAAACTGGTTACACCCTCCCCGTTTTTGCCCCTAGGAGCGTTGTGTCTCTGTGGCCTCCTAATCAGAAAACGTGACATCGATCCACACATATGCAGCTCAGACACTTGCAACTACAATACATGTACTTACCAGCGAGCATCCTGGACCCTGTATCTTCCTCTTTACATCAGTTTGACAGGCCTACTTTCCAGCTTTCCAACCCCACCTTCTCATTTCTCTCTCTGCTTCGCTCCACCTGATATCCATGTATCGATATGCCCACTCAATTCCCACCCATTGAAAGAGGAACACAATATGGACGAAAGAAAAGGGGGGGCATATAGAGACATTCAAATGTATGTGCCGGTGGGACATGGGTGCCAAGGGCGCAACTACTTTACACAGAATCGTTCACATGGTATAGGCTATCAGAAATAATTTTGCATTCACATGGTCATAATCGCCTCCAGTCCAGTTTTGTCGGCGGGCCAGCAGGTACGGCGCCAGTTGGGTCCCGGCCCCTTCTCCTGTCAGGGGTGCCTACCCTCAATAATAAACTATAGCGACGGCAGGATTTCACAGAACCTTCATTTATTGATCCGAACACTGGTTGCCAATCGACTTCATCTTGAGAACACAATCAGGGCCATTTGCCACAAGGCGGGGGACACAATAGCCGGATTAAGGTCCATGCACGCACTTACGCGGGTGAATAAACTTTGGCCTACCGGTAAGATGCTCACAACAGCATGGGCGTCAAAAGTAGGGCGATGGTGGGAGGTCCCCCCACTTCTTGAGGATGCTCCCATTGACGTTTTATTTTTTCGCACAGTTAATTTTTTAGCGAAGAATGAAAAACAAAATGAACATGAACAACGCCTGTGCACAGCAGTGAGCCGTCCTCATTCACAAGGCAGCTGAGTCGAAACGGTAGACCTGACTAGTGGTGCCCCCCCCATCTTTTAGGTACCGGGAAGGCTTTCATTTCTCATGGGATTTAGTTTTGATATGCATTGTTCAGGTTATAACATTGTATACTTTTCAACACATGCGAGACTGGACAATATCCAGCCCAGGACCTTTGTATCTATTGCAAGAATTACGAGATAACAAGGTTCAAAATAGACACAAATTGCATATAACAATGTTATTGTGTCACCTTTTATTAGTATGGGCCTACACCATACATCAGAGGACGATTTGATAACTTTGTAAGTTGAAAGTAGGGTTATAATTTTTACCATATAATCGTTGAACATCGCGTACGGGACAGGGGCGACCCCATCACCCCAATTGAGGAAAGTCGGGTCGTCGTCCGGTACGCTATCCCACAGTTCGTCGGCATGACTGAGCATTTACACAATTCTTTTTGCACGTCTTTCTGTCAGTCACTTGTGGCTGGACAGTCAGAGAGCTCGATCCAAGATGTAGGTATTGTCTGATGTTTTTTCAGACCGTTGCTACCGTCGCCTCGCTGGTGTTTCTGCTGGCAGTCTCATCAGATATACGATAGCGCTATAAACCGGTGGAAGCTTCGCGAAAATTCGTGTTTAGTTCAGTCGAGATCTCGCACTGATCGAGCGTTCGCCTAATCTCGTATAAAAGGGGTTGGCTATTGCGCCTAAATTCTCGAATATTAGGCCAAATAAAAAAAAACAGTTTATCATCCCATGACGCACCGTTTTTTGCTGCCTCACACCAATTTTATTTTTATTTTGGTCAAGATTTCTGAATATTTCGTACAAAAATTGAGAATTAGTAATCACATTTATTTTATGCTCCTGTTTTCCAACTGAAGCGATCATTTTTGTGAGATAAATGTGTTGCCTTAGCTGCAATATCAATTTTTACGAACTCGATAGGCAATTCTGGATGTCGGCCATTGTGAATAAAAAAATAAATGAAGAGACCCTTCATGCCCGATTTTTCCAAAAATTCCGGACGATCAACAGGTTTAATTTTTTACTTGGCCTTACTAATATTGTTATATTTATTGAAGAGGCAAATATGGCTCACACAACTGCCAGGCCAATAATGGAAAGGTCCGTTTTCGCAAATATCGTCTTGCGGCAGACCTGAGCGAATTGTACATTGACTTATTATAGTGACGATATACCGTATTCGACACCGAGCGTTGGGTTGGAGTTCACGTATGGACAGAATGACGATTTATTCACGTGATTTGTGAGACGAAACAACTTCCCTAAATATTTACCTAGCCCAGACCAAAGTGGGTGCAACCAAGAAAAAATAATAGGTTGGCAGTTTTCATGTTAGAAATTCGAACTTCTGTAATAGTGTGAATACGATTTTTGTCACCATAGCCCCCCTCCCCGCAGTAGTGAACTCACTCCCAGTCCACTAGGCCACACAATCCCTGTGGCTCCGTTCCGGCACCAGTCCGATGATTGGCTATGTGGTGTACTGTTATATGACATCGTAACTCCGAGCTGGCAGACAAATTCCCACGCCGTGTCTGCAGTGCAGTATAGGGCACATGTTCCCATCTAGTAAGAGTATGGTAGCAATCTAGGTTTTTATATTTGATCCTACAACGCTTTTGAGCAGACTTTGGTCTGGATATCATACTAGCGCTATACAAATTCATATAATTATATGTTATCAATCGCAAAACTCCCGAGTCACTAGACACAGCTCATACGGATCGGACATGAGTGGGGAGGTATTAGCTCCAAGAAAACAATGTGGAAATGATGAAAACAACGGGTATAGCATCACAAAAACTGGTTACATCCTCCCCGTTGTTGCCCCTTGGAGCGTTGTGTCTCTGCGAAATCCTAATCAGAAAACGTGACATCGATCCACACATGCAGGATGATGCAGCTCAGACACTTGCAACTACAATACATGTACTTACCAGAGAGCATCCTGGTCCCTGTATCTTCCTCTTTACATCAGTTTGTCAGGCCTACTTACCAGCTTTCCAACCCCACCTTCTCCTTTCTCTCTCTGCTTCGCTCCACCTGATACACATGTACCGATATGCCCACCCAATTCGTATTAAACATTGAAAGAGGAACACAATATGGACGAAAGAAAAGGAGGGCAAATAGAGACATTCAAATGTATGTGCCGGTGGGACATGGGTGCCAAGGGCGCAACTACTTTACAAAGAATCGTTCACATGGTATAGGCTATCAGAAATAATTGTGCATTCACATATCATAGTGATGATATACGGTTTTGTATATCGATATCGAATTGCATGGGAGAGATTTTTCTTGGTGACATCATGCAAACGACGCCGTCGTTTATTGCGACCAGATGATAGTGCCTCTTCAATGGCATTTCACTCACATCAAGCCTGTCAAGCGCAAGCTGTTCCACACGAGTGATACATGATAACCAGTGTTTGAATAAAGAATAACTCGGGCATGCTGACAGTCAGATCCACAAACACTTGTTAAATTTCAAATCAATACAGAACAAAATTGAGTAATAAAAATAGTAGGCCCCTAATTTGCGGACGCCGGTTTATGCAAAACACTGTATTTGTAATAGTATTTCCGTGTAGGGCCTAAGCTAGCGTCAGTCACTTCAGTGCCACCGAGAAATCTGCAAACAGGAAGAGAGAGAGAGTATTTATTACAACAAGAAGAGAACGTACAAAGGCCTAAGTTCTGATCTTAGGCGCAGAATAACAATTTATTGGCTACCACTTTCCACAAACTTAAGCGTCACAGACAGTTCAGTGAGCACAAGCGGATTAGAGATTTTTTATATCAGGGCTTGGTTGTTATCGGTGAGGCAGCTGCTATTGTTCAGCTGTGGTATCAAAGAAGCACTTGACAGCAGCTCCAACTCCGATTTATTAGAGGAAGCTGAGGGTGACGACTGACGTCATTATACACATGCCTTCGCCCTTCGGGAGAAAAAAACCTTATAAATGTACGTTTGCCGTTCAGCATATAATGGCCCATTATTTCGGTTTCCACATGCCTCCGTTCGTCACCACGCAGCGTCTTTCAACCCACCCCTTCCCCTCCTACACACGCACCCCGTATTCAAGCGCGCCACATGAGACGGTAATAATAATATGGTTAGGAAGAAAAACCTTTTCCCTCCCGATATAGCCTAGTACGTTAAGTCGGTAAATCGGCGTGGTCGTTTTCATGATGTCACAAGCAAAGAATCGTCCCACTGTACCGTGACTGTAGGCTACTCTCTAAAAACAATAGAGTTACCCATCCACTCCCTCGACAGAGTGAAGTAGAATATTTCGCTCCATGAGAGTGAACATTCACTCCGAACGAGTGATACTATGAATGGATTTCACTCCATCAAAGTGAAAATTCACTCTTTCGGAGGAGTGAATGGTTCACTCTTGTTTTGGAGTGTATATCGGAACTAATTCTGCATTGATATAATAATGATAAAATTGATAATAGCCTAATAATAATAACAGGCCAAATAATTATATCTTGCTCTTATATGGGACTTTATCACTGCTTCAAAGCGCGTTATATGTTTACGTGGATACTCGGCAGGATCCAGAAGGACGTTGTCGCCAAGGAACTGTTGACATGTGCTCAGGCGTCGGGTACGTGCAGAAAGCATAGGACTGTCAACTTGTCAAGTATACTATGAAACAGTCCACAGTTAAAGTCATGATCATACCATAGGGCGAACAAGGTTGTAATTCTCTTATAAAATACCTTTATGATTTTGTATTCTTGTTCAACAACGTTAATCGTTTTGATATAATTTTGTTAATACATGACATGACTTCAGACTACAATTTTGCTGTCAAAATATATGATACTGTAGATATCCCCAGTGGTCTCAAATTTGAACGGAGCTGCTATTTCGAGCAGTACCGCACAGTAGCCTACACATGGTAATGATGTGATACCAGCACTTTCGCTGCCAAAAAGTAGGCGAACTGTATTGCCTTTAAACAGATAAACATTCGTCCCGCACCTTTTACCAGTCTATCCCACCCATAATCTACAACATCCTATCATTTCCCGCTTATCGCTGTTTACACTAGGCATCTGTGCTTGTCCCCCACGCGCTGCTCCGTCGATGGTGAGGAGCAAGACGTACCTGAAAATACAATACACCATGCACATATAAAGTGGAACACACATGTATTTACCTGTTCACATACAAGTCGATGAGTCACTCGAAATGTATTGATGTCATGAAAAAGTTCCGCTAGCATACTCATACCCAACACCCTTCCCCCTCGCCAACTTGCCACAAACCCCTCGTTAGCAACATCATGGCACCCTTAAGGGTTAGAGTTGGCGCTCTATTCCCTTCTACCAAATGCACCACTGTGGACACACGATGACCAAGTCCAGGGTAGCAAGAGGCGGAGCCACTCCACGAATTATGCCAAGAAGGATCCAAGGAACTATCAACTGACTTCCATGCACCAATATTCCCTCTTCTTGGTACACAGTCGGGAAGAGTCCAACAGTCT
>JAODTT010006686.1:0-10808 GCA_025400115.1 Pentamera pediparva
ACCCTGAAAAAACCCATTAAGAACGGGAACAGAGGCTGATGAAGTACTATCGACAACCACACTTTTGAGTTCTAGGAACAGTCTGTCTCAGGAGGCTCAGACTCGTTCTTTAGCAGAGAGTCGTATATCGTTTCTATAAGCACCGCTGTTGCATGCTAATTACCACCGTCTGGCAGTATACACTTGGGACCTCGAGAGATGCACGTCAAGATATGCCTTGTAACAAGAAAAAAGCCGGGAGGAACGTACGGGCACCCGCAGAGCCGTTGACCCAAACAAAATATTAAAATAGCTAGAAAGTCTGATTTCCGATGATCAAGCTGGTGGATTCGGCCAAATAAAAACGCATGGTAAGATGTGCGCCAACCGGTGTATGCCCTACGATAATCTGATGACTACAATCAACAGCTTGCAATATAGCGGCGCTCCAGACGTGCATTACTGCTGATCTGTTATGTTGATCATTCGAGTCAGCAAGGTTTCAGATCTATCATATGAAGGATGCTATGGAATAAATAAAGGATGCGTTTGAATAAATTCAGTCTCCTTGCAGCTTCACAGTGGACATCGTCTACCTTGAATCCAGTCAAATAATCGGCAACTTCCCCCACGCGCGTCTATTTCGGAAGCTGACGAGTCATTGCATCTCGGGAAATCTCCCAAAATGGAATCGCGGATGATTGTCGATCGTCAGTATAGAGAGAAATTGTTGATGGTGTGAAGTCCGAATGGATGCCTGTGGCGACGTGTCCTTCAAGATTCTGTTTCAGGACCAGCACTGTTCCTGATCTATATTATATACAATTATCGATGATGACTTGTAATCTACGTAAATATGCGGATGGCGCTATTTGTGGAGATTGATGGTTTATACAGTCGATGCGATGAATGGTGAGTTCGTACAAGTTGATGGACTGGTCTACAGAGTGACATATATGTTTTTGTAATCCATAAAAGTTTGACTGTCTCAACACTGGCCACGCAAATGTGCATTGTGACTATATGTGGATGTATTGTATTATTTCAACGCCAATATTTCTACCTGATTTTTTATGAAACCTGGTTGATGTGGTCTACTTTCAATATTTTATTCCAGTATCTTAAATAATTCGTGTAAAGAAACTGTACTACAGAAAGAAGGAGAAAGCACGTCCATACTCTACTATGTTACCAATGGCATGGCGGCAGTTCAACGTGAAAACTACGTTTTCAACTTGGTAGGCGTGGCCACTACATTCAAATCCGGCATGTGGCCACGCCTGAAAGAATTTCATGTGGAACTGCCACAATGGCATGGTAGCTTGATAAGATACTGGACACTCGGACTCGAACAGTGGTTCCCAGTTTAAATACTTCATAATGTCTGTCACTGTCACTCGACTGTCTCCGAAAAGCTCGTGTCACGTCTCGTACGACTATTCACAGGTATCAGATTATTTGTATGGGTCAGCAAATAGGCGTAGTTGTGAGTCGATTTGGTGTGTAACGTCATTTATAAAACATAAGAACGACACTGGGCCTAGACAAATACCCTGAAAAAACCCATTAAGAACGGGAACAGAGGCTGATGAAGTACTATCGACAACCACACTTTTGAGTTCTAGGAGTAGGAAAACTTTGGGCCGATGCGCGCATCTGAACAAGAATTTCATTTCTTGGATAACGTGAACGCCTTTCACAAATTTATTCCCTAACTCCATATAATACGAACAGCCAATCAGGAAATACCTTACTAGAGGTGCGCTTCAACTGGAAGCTGTCAAACCAATGGGAGACAACATACAGACTTACGCAGCAACTTACAACGAGACACGACGTCCGGCGACTGAGTGAGGGCTCAGTGGGTCCTATACTGAGCCTCTGATGTTTGACAGAAGTTTGTCATTAGGTCCTAGCTAGCCTATTATACGGAGCCTGGAGATCAGATTGATAGCTAAGTCTGTAGAGCTCCGAAATGCTGGTGAAAAAATGGCCACTTTGAATTCCACAGGAGCCCAATCAGCTCTTCCGATGCGCCCTTTGGGCAAGGCATTTCATCTTTCATGCTCCTTTCTTTCCTGGTGTGAAATGGCGACATGCGGGGAACAACGGGCGCTGTATTAGCTGCTGCCACTTATACTCTCCGAGATTGTCGGAGTGAAACCGCTTCCCATGATGGTGGTAATATCTGTGTAGCGCTTTAGGGAGAGCGCTAAACAAGTGCGCGATATTATTGGATAATAAATCACAATTTGCGTCGGCGGCATACGAACTTTCTGGTGCTATTAGATACTGCCGTTATCAGCTTCTTCGAGAAATCCTCTCTCTTCCAACGCATGAGATCAAAATAGTTTAAATTGAATAAATAACCTACTATATAAACCCAAATAACCACTGATCGCGAAACAAGCAAGAACCTCGAATCGAGAGCCCACTTGAATTGTTCTCGCAGGTTGTTGATTTAATAAAATATTACTCTAGTAGGAGCTATAACAGCTGATACAGTCAAGTTGAACGAGTGCAAGTTGAGCTACATCAATGCAATAAGCGGCCCCCAGTTCACCGGATGGTTAGCACAGTGGTGAGAGCGTCAGCTTTCCACCCAGGAGGCCAGGGTTTGAATCTCAGTCGGGTCATACGATAGATTTTAAGAATAAAATTGGTACCTGTTGCCTTCTCGCTGGGCGCCCAGAATGGGAGACTGGAGCAGGGGACAACGAGGGGTTGGCAATATAAAAGATTCCGTCTGCGTGTGAATCCCCCCACACCACCACATCGAATCACCGTCATAGAGGCATTGCCTCATTCCATGTACCTGGTGAAGGATTCGCAGTTGACATTAAGTGTAGTATCCAGGTCTGCACCCTTGCCTGACTTTCAATTGGTTCAATCCTCCGTCTGACAAGTAGCCCATCCAAAAAGTTGTGTGTCGTCTATTGTTTAATGTTTAACAATAATATATGTGGTTTCGGTGAGCCATCGTCATGTTGTTATAATGTAATGTATGCTATTTACGTCCCCCCTACAATTGAATGGTCCGAAACGAGTCCGATGTTCAGAAAATCATGAAAATCACTCACTGAATATCATTTCAACGAACTGACTAAAAACAAACAACCTAAAAATAGCACTACACTTGCCATAATGTCACATTTATGCAATCGTTGTTATCAACAATGACTGGAGTGTTATAGCGCTTGGATACACACTCTTTGACGGACTTTGATCTATTTACCCAACGGCCCAGCAAAAGCTTATATTTACTTGTGCAGGTGATCGTTGGGCACATTAACTGAGTTCCGTCACTCAAGGAATGTGATCCACAGAGGAATCGTGTAGTCACACCTGTGCATTAAAATATAATCATCTCGTGACACATACACATTTTCGATTGAACGGTCAGTTCGTATTTCATAAGTCACTTATTCGAGAGAAGAATCGAGGACATTTTCATGAGGACAGTTGTGAAGTGTGTTTTACATTATTCAGGAATGGATAAATTATGCATACTATCGAAGACCACAGCACGTGAGTTTATATCGATAAGTTCTTCTCTTATTCTTCGAATATAACTCCCGGGGGAGTTTTGGAGAGGATTCTATTTCTTACACCTGTACACGGGAATTTTGTGAATAGCTCGTTCTGCACTCAACCAGAATTAACTAGGAAGTGCAAAACTAAACGAAACTGCCGTGAAAAATGCAGGAAACTTTGCAGTGTTTCAATGCAACTCATATGCATATATAGAGTAAAGCCCCTCCTGCGCGGAAGGCTAGAAAATATCGGCAACATTTCTGCCAATTTGTTGGAAAAGTTGGCACTTAGAAGAGCAATACTTGCACTCTAACCTTTTCATCTCAACTAAATTCTTAGCGGAAATCTGCATGCCCCGCCCCCATACGCTTGTGAAAAACAGGGGGCATATATGATTGATGTGGTTTCATTTGCCAGGTAATAAAAATCAGCTGGGTCAAACGTTATATTGATAACAGAGTTTGTGATTGGAAAAATTTCTTTGACCTCTATTTCAAGCCCTTCTCTAAACAAGTCCTCTTCAAATGTAATGTTGCGACTGCAACAGTTTCCAGTTGTTGAGTGGGATACTTTCAATATCTACATTCAAACTGATAATCGTGATACAGTGTGGTCAACTTTACAAATGCGCATATCCCAACCGATTGAAAAGTATTCATTTATACCTATATATTGATAAATAGTTTATAAATAAATTTCGAGATCGAAGAAGGAACAGCTCTGATGAACGCTGAAGACTTTCGGGGTTATTTTGGTAATTTCTATATCATGGACGACAGACAGGCCTTGTGGGTTCCTTTATATTTTCTTTATTGTGGCAATTTCCCGACATGCTCGGAATGATGGAAAATACACTGTGGGGAATACGCTTAATCCCCCTGACTGAGCTGAGCTGAGCCAAATCCACCGGGTTTACCCGGAACTTCACTAGGGACTTCCCCCGAGACGCTGGGTCTGAAAGGTCGTCTCGGTGATAACACGCACCATATACCGCACCGTATAACCGATACCCACGTGAGGCCTGGGAATAAGCGCCGCCCACCTCTGCTCCGATTGGCCAACGCTTGATTAAGTCCCGAAGAATGGGGTTTTGAGTAAACACCGGGATAAAGTGCGATGTGCTTCGGTGCAGACACTCATACGGGCAGTATTACTCACTAGTTCAACCGATACAACGGACTGCTACAAATATGCAACACTCGCTACTGGAGTGAACACAAAATACAGATTGCGAAATGACAAAGTAGATACTGTCACATGAAAAAGTTAGGGTCAGCTGGATTATTATATTAAGATTACACCCCAGGAACTACTGGTGCATACAAGAAAATATGTTCCAGTAGCTACTGTCACATGTAGCTGTATCGGCTGGCTCATACCATCGTGATTCGATTACCACCACTATTGACAAGTTTAGGGAGTTCAGCTTTCAACCGCTGGAGTTATTAAATATTTGCTTTCAACTCAACGGTTATTTTGTTGTGAATACCGGGGGACAATTTTGGTAATGAGAAATTTGTAAAAAATATGTTGGCCAATTTTCAATTGTAAACACGACAACTTGACAAGGTCGGAATGGATCATGCTCGAATTTGGAATGTATTTTCCTATGATGAGAACATGAACTCTATTGTTTCTGGCCAGGTCAAAGGTCGTCTTAGGTCGACAGAGGTCAAAGGCCGAAAATCTTTGTATATCACGATAAGTCCACGATGGAGCTGAAATTTGTGTGTAGCTCTCTTATGGGGAGTAGAAGAGCCCTGACTGTTTTTGGTAGTACTATAGACCGGAGGTAATTCGGGGTAAAAAATGGGATATTTTAAATTTGTAAACACGATTAGTTTAGAATGCCTGGTTCGATCAGGCTGTAAGTTAGCGTGTAATTTAACTATCTTGTTTTTAGTGAATTTCGGTAAATATAGGGTAATCTATGGAAATTTGATTTTTTGCCAATGTTAGCTTGCAAACACAATAACTTGACCCCGCTTGGAAGGATAAAGCAGTACTTGGTATTTTTGTTCCCCATAATAAGCACAACGGCACTGATGTTTTGGGCTTATGTCACAGCTCTTCTGAGGTCAACAGGGGTTAGTCAGAAAATGATTGTAAACATGATGAGTCCACAATTCCTGAACTGACAAAGCTGAAATGTGTGTGTATCTTTCTTGTGGGAGTACGAGAAACTAAACTGTTTTTGGTGAAGAACATGCGCAGGGGTAATTTTCGGTGGAAAAAGGGGGAATCGTGAAAAATTGATCTTTCCGCCAATTTGAGCTTGTAAACACGATTACCTGACCGGGTATGGAAGGATGATGCTCAAATTTCATATGTATGTTTCGGTATTGTTCCCTATGATGAGAACTGAACTCTATTGTTTGAGGTCAGGTCAAAATGTCACTTGACGTCAACAGTCAACATTTTGTAAACACGACAAGTCCCGAATGCTCGCTCTGATCAAGTTACAATTTGGTGTGTGGCTTCCTAACGAGGGTCACAAAATCCTATTGGACTTAAATATGTAGATTTCTCGATGACAACCCTGAAATTCTATTGTTTTTACCGAGCCATCTCTTATGAAACGAGGCGATCGCGAGAAGTGTCTCGCATCGTTGCGCGATCAGTGTTTTTTTTTCTTCAAAAGTCGTCACAGAAAAAATCTCGGAGGAATTATAAGAATTTCTCCACTGAAAAATTAACAGTGCGTGTACAGTAGTGTACATGTTAGGAGTTTCATCTGGCGAAACGCTATTTAGTTATTAGACATGAACTTCAATCATTGATCTGTGATGACATTGAACTTCCAACTTCCAAAAGTTTCAGCAGACTTATTTGCATCGCACAATGTCTATATTAAATGACCTTCAGTGACCTCGACCCTACTGTTGAATTTACTGGGACTGAAAGTAGACCATAGCCACCAAGCTTCATGAGAATCCAACGAAACGAATTCAACAAATTACAACGGTTATGCTAATTAGACGACCTAATTACCTTTTTGGACAACTTAAATGGTCTTCGGTGACCTTGACTGCACTATTATCTTCATCAAGACTGAAAGTGAACTATATCCACCAAGTTTCGTGAAAATCCAACAAACTTTGGAAAATAAGATACGTTATGCTAATTACTTAATGACCATAAAATTATCGGGACTGAAAGTAGACCATATCCATTGAGTTTCGTGAAATTCCGAAAAAGTAGCATATTTCGGGCTGAAAATGTAATCAGTTAGTCTACCCTTCATAGTTGTCATATACACCGAACTGCATCACTGGCGAATTTATTATTCATGAGAAATCTTGCACACAAGCTCCCGGTCCAATTCTCGACTAATATGCAAATTTATGCAAATTAGTTTGATCTGTTGGGACGAATGGTGGCAACGACAACTCATCAACATACACCTCCACACAAAATTTCAGCATGAGGGCATTTACGGTTACAGGCAGACACACGACATTGTTCAGGCGAAACAAGAATGGTAAGACATTGGAAATAATATTTCGGTCGATTTTAGTCAGTGAACACGACAAAATGACCGGTTGGGTCGGCATGGATGAAGCACATACTGGCTATGCATGTTTCCCATTAATATGAATCTTATTGTTCTGGGTCAGGAAAAGGTCATCCGATGTCATGTTAGCAGGTTACTCAAGGGATCACTTAGCTTTTTGGCTTCCTGGCTTAAAGATGCGGAAGCGTCTCCCAATATCATTCGACGGCAGATCGCGGTCTCATCTTTGAATTTCTCAATTGGTCAGCAGAGCAGTGCGTAATTTTGAAACAAGGGTGGAACGAGTAGTGTGAATACTCCGTTGAAATCGACGTTTGTATAATGTTGAATAAGTTTAACCCCTACATGCAGATCAGATACCACAGTTCACACGTCCACACGACAACACCTCAGCTGAATAGAACAGTAACACTTAGGTCAAGCTGTGTATGTGCCACTCGACACTCGTATTCAAGTCCGTGCACCGAACCAATTTTGTGGCTAGGCGTTGCCCAGCGTATGTATTATCCACACGATCTCGTTTAGGCTAAACCTCACCGCTATTCGGCCCAGATCGTCAAGAGGAATCCTCGCTTGACAGACAGCATAGCTGTGGAATTATCAGCAATGAATGTTCTTCAGACACTGTATGCTAGTACAATCACATAAATACAATTCGGCAGTAATACTCACTTAGATTGGCCGAAACTGCTCCTTGTTGACGATAAGTTGTCTTCTAAAACTCATATCGATGACCTTTGCGAAAACCTTGTCAAATACACAGGCATTTTTTTATCGTCTTAGATCTTCGATTCCTACCGATGTGGCCTTTCAGATTTATTACTCTTTAGTCTACTCTAAAATTACTTACGGTGTCGACATTTATGGTATGACCGGCTCTCCAGCTCTCAAGCAGCTGCACATTTGGCAAAATAGAATTGTGAAGACAATGACTTTCAAGCATTATCGTTTCCAACTGATGCGCTACACAGTAGCTTGGGTATTCTCAAAGTTGAAGATATTCACAAATTCAAGATGTGTGCATTCACCTACGAATACGTCAGAAACGATTCACCAAATATGTTTCGTAACCTCATTCACCCTGCAGGTGATCGTAGCTCCACTCAATGTACTAGAAACAACGAGTTTTTCTCTGTCACCAGGCCAAACTCTGTCCACCCCAAATAGTAGACGCACGAGTAGCCTTGACATGCATGCCATACAATTTGTACAGATCGAATGAAAAAGCTAGGAGAGGTGAATTCTGAATAGTCATGCGTGCTAAGCGCGCCAAAATTGTCATGTTTTCCATTCAAATAAGTGTTAATTTGTCCTCATTATCTGGAACCTCCTACAGAAAAAATACACCTCACCCCGCCCCTCACAGAACAAATAGCTCTAATCAAATAGCCTGATATCTTTTTTTCTCACTCAGATGTAATTGGGGGGCGTGCCCCCACGCCCCTCCGTGCCGGGAAGGGAGCGGGTGAAAGCCCAAACTTCCCCCTGATTACGGGACTGGTCTCAGTGGTCTGATGTTCACGCGATGTATTTTGAGCAGTGCGATGGCAGATAACGGTAGAGTGCCTTCTTGCGGTGACAAGGGTCACTGGTTCGAATGACCTGATAACCTCGGTATCAACATCTGATACCCATCTTCACCCCACTAATTTATCGTGTGGGAAAGTAGCTGTACTTGAAAACTGCACTCACGTTGATGGGGTGCAGCAGAAGCAAACGGAGGATCGCCATAAAACTCAGTAGAAGAGCGAATCGTGATCTTAAGGCGTTGCTCAGATGCTAAACTCTGGGAGGAACATGCAGCTGAAAACGCTCTGAGATGAAACCAGGAGCCATACAATTGATTACCTATGAGTGAGAAGAATGATTTTAAAAACAATTATCTGCATGTGAGTGATATGCTCATGACGAGGAACACGGGGATTAAGACGTGCAGCAATGTTTTGCACCCACTGAATCTTGTTAATTAGGTTGTCAGGGAGACCAAACACCAGAGAATTACAAGCGTCCCACCTAGATGTGACAGAAGCATTGACCATCATGGTGGTAGTCTTCTGATCCAGATATTGGCGAATGTTCCATATCATCATAATTGCATGCAGAACAGCTTAACAAAGGTTGTGTACATGACTATACATTCTCAAAGGAGTATCCATGATCATTCCTGAATTACGAGCTTGAGACACGGGGTGGGTAGTGGAATTGCGGACTTTGATAGTATGATTCGAAGGGGATTTACTGAAGAGTATGAATGCAATAGGCCCAATTACAGATCCCTGAGGAGCATCGCAGCCAAGACTGATGGTAAGATGGGATATAGTATTGTCAATAGCAACAGACTGAGTTCTGCCATACAGGTAGGTACGTACGTAGAAAACCAATCTAGATACCATATCTTTCAACAAGACGATCAATATGCTGTGTATGGTCTATGGCATTGAATGCAACACTGAAAACGAGTAGCACCAGAATGGCTTCGTCGCGTCTATCGAGAGTATATATAATATCGTTCTGAACTCGAAGCAGTGCTGTCTCAGTACTGACCAAATTGATCTGGGTGAAATAATGTTACCCGACATCAAATATGTTATGTTATGTGTTTTATATCGCCCCCCTCCAAATTCAACCGCAGACTGGATTAACCACTTTCACGAAATGGTAGCTGCCCCGTTCAACACTTTCTCTGATATACTTATTGTAGGGGATTTTAACCAGGAAATAACAAAAAATAGCAGGAAATAACAAAAAGTGGTTGCAGGACCTGGAAATGTATAATCTGAAGCAAGTTGTAAAAGTCCCAACCAGGGTAAATAATCTATCATGTTCATTATTTGATCATATTTACACGACAAGATTGAGTAGAATTGTAGATATTGAGGTGCCGAAAATTAGTATGAGCGAACATTACCCAATTTACTCTAGGCTAAATGGAAACATGCTAATACTCGGTGCCCACGTTCTAAGAAGAATTGTCATGAAATCATGAAATATCGAGATATTAAAGGTGGATTGTCGCCCCAAACCCCCTGTGAATAATGGACGAGTCCATTGACGAAAAGGCGAGCACACGGGTATATCGATAATTAGGCTGTTAGACAAGTGTATTTGTGATCCCGTCGTCGGAATCAGGGCGAGAGGAGAGAATAGTAGAGCATTATATAAAACAATCAGCCCATGTGAAAAGGAAAGAGTTTCTTCCGAATCAATCAGAGATATGAAAGACAGAAACTAAATCTTGTACTAAAAAGTAGGCCAATATTAGTTCACACGTAAGGTGGCAGTGACGGTTCCCGGGAGCAGGGACACACATCCCTGCCTCGTTACTTCAGGACACTATTCGAAAAGAGAAGGCGAGTTTCGCTGGTGTCGTGACCCGAGGCCCATGTTTATATACATACGACCATTAAAAGAACAGAAACAACAAGTAAAAGACATGAAGATAATTATCAAATGAAAAACAGATAAAAACGGAACAGCAGATGATTACAAATCACAGTAAAACGATAATCTCTAAAACTCTCGAACAAGGCGTTTAAATGTGGCTGAGGAGTTGGTACTTTTGCATGAAATGGGGAGCTCGATCCATTCTTTAGCTGCAATATACGAGAAATATTTGATACCGTACAGAGTTTTCCCACCCTCCAGGAATAAGCTATTTCGAGTGACATACCGCAGGGAGTGACTGTGTACATCGGTTGTGAATAGAAACATATCTCGGAGGTACTGTGGTGCTAGCCCATGTAATATTTTGTACATCATCGTCAATCGTTTGTGTCTCAAA
>JAODTT010006797.1:0-10808 GCA_025400115.1 Pentamera pediparva
AAGACCTGTGAAATAATTTTGGTGTTATGGATGGTGGGGATTATTCTAGGCTGATGACAGAAAAATAGTGATTGGATAATTGGAACTCATTCCTTTTATTTGACGAACAAAGAAAGGAGGCACCACTGACAATGGCGTGCACAGACGGGGAGCCGGGGGGCCTTGCCCACCACTTCTCGGTCCAGTCGGGGGGAATGAGGAATTTTTTGAATAAAATTTGGGTATCTTGGGTCAGCACAGTGGGTCAGTTGAGGGATTTGGGGAGTCAGTCAGGGAAATTTATATTTTGGCCCCACCACCTTCAAGATTCTGTGCACGCTACTGGAAGGCACTGGAGAGGATTGGTACACTCACCCATCCATGGGAGCACATGCCTGGACGGTGGTCGCATCCACCCACGGCTGGACCTGACCTGTGCCACCTCCCACCCGGCACCCCAACTACTTGAGGTACCTACAAGTGGGCTCCAATTCACGAGTCCCAAGCCAACAGGACACCGTGGACATGAATCATGATCGTCCACCAGAAGATGCGCCATATACTCAAGCAAGTGCAATTGGTGGCCACAAATCACGCAACTGATCCTCACCATCCCACCTACCTAAGCACCCTGCAGTTGGGCACATAGTCCTGCTAAGGTGACCAAGGATGTGGCAAAGTGAGAAATCGAAAATAGGATACCCTCCGTATTGTTCTAGTGAATTTTGTAGCCTTATGATATCTTGTTTCAGTGTAATGGTAGACTGGTTTCACAGTGTTATGTTAATGGTTTTAGTCCAATGATAGACTGATTTTACAGTGTTATGATATATGTGGTTTTAGTCTAATGGTAGACTGATTTCACAGTTATATATATGTGGTTTCAGTCTAATGATAGACTGAAAATATAATGCTCCAGAACACTTCATGTGCAGTGCTGCACATCATGTTCATGTTGTAAAGTCCTCCCATTTAGTCACCTCTTCTGACTATCGGCCTATTCTAGGCCCCGAACCCCAGCCAGGAGAGGGTAATTGACCCTCCATGAACCATGAGTGACTACACTTGACCTGTCCAAAAATTCCTACTTTTATTTTTGAAGCACCCCCTCTATTATGGGAACAACACAGTTGCAAGGCTAGCACAAAAACATTTTCAGTGTTAACATGACATGAGGCTGCATTCAAAATTCTGGAATTCCACCAACATCTGGCAACCCTAACCATGTGTCATAGAGAGGGTTGGTTGGAAAAGTAACAATTCCTCCATAGGGTTGGTTGATAATGTTTTTGTGGGCACCATGAGACAAAGCAATGATTCTGAGCATGTGTACAATTGTGATATACTTGTCAGACAGAGATTCAAACCTATAAAAGGCTCAGCAAAGCCATGTAGACATGGATACTGCACGGTTGTCAGCTGCGAACCTTGACCAGGACATGGAATATTAAGCCATTGCGAAGGGGTCGTCAAAGGCCAAAGGTCATATAAATATGACTTCATTCAATATTGTACCTTAGGGATAGTACACTGAGGTAATCTAAGCCGCAGTTCGTTTTTCAGCCGATGAGTGTGCGAAAAAGCGCAGCAAATGTCATTGTGCAACACGCGTTGTGACGTCACGGGGGAGAGGGGACCTCTGTAAAAGAAAAACGAAACATGTACTTTTCAAAACCCTGTAACAAATGAACCATGGATGGGATCTAAATTCAAAATTACAGGATTGTTCACAGAATATGACTTTTTTAAATATCACTCTCCGTCTGTCCTTTATCAATATGCAAAGTCTTAGCATTTAGTGTGTAGAGTCCATGGGCGTCCTTTGCATCGTCCCCTTGTGAGGCTTCAATTCCCAGAGGTATATTGGAATAACTCAGCAATGTAACATGCTAGAATCTTCAAATTTGGGGTGTGTGGTTTTCACGTGCCCTTTCCACCTATGCTAGTTTATAAAACAAAAATATGTTACATGACCTTTGGCCTTTATTGACACATCAGCACATTGGGGAACATCGAACACTGGAAACACGGAACACGGAACATCGAACTTTCGGGAAATAACAAATCTCAGGAGCATCGAACCGTTGGGAGTAACGAACTTTATCGTAACCATCGCTGACCATTGGGATCACGAAAACGGGGAACATCGGAAACAATGCAACTAGGAATATCTGGTGGACTCCTCTCGGCGGTGTTACCATTGTCTCCCCATGGGTTTGTTCGACGAAGTCTACGCTGCGCGCCAACTGATGGTACCATCCACTTCGATAGCAATACCTGATCTAGGATTCTGGAAATGAGAGGGCGAGGCGTATTGTCCATATATCGCCGTCCGGGAAGAGGTGTAAGGGGAGGGGTGTCCCTCCAAATTGCAAAAATTTTGAATAAATGAGTACCCGCAAATGCGATTCTGGTGTAATACTTAGCATCATTTAGAGGTTAATTTTTTGTGAAAAGTAAATGACCACAAGGAAGGATAAATATATATTGCATGCAGAAAAATAGCGGGCGTACGTCTTCACGTCCCCTCTAAAACCGGTCCTGATATAGTGATCATAATCAGTTCAAATATATATGTTAACAACATCATATTGTCTACATATCTCGACTAGGCAGCTGGCCTATCTGTCTGTCTGTAGACGTTCTCAATATACCCACCTATACCTACCTACCTACAATAACTACCGGTACCTATCAATAAACCGACAGAGCTGATACTACGGGAGACTAATTGTATTATTACCGAGAGTAGCGTAGTAGAAAGGACGGCAGAGGCTCCCCGGGCGGAAACGAGCGGTCTGTCTTCATTATTCGATCACCACTCCATTGAGTCACATGTGCTTGAGTGATCGCCGCGAGTAGGCGTATACAACCACACCTCAACAACGACTCAATTCACTGGAGACAACCGGTTCACAGTCGCTGGAATCTTTATCTGGAGCGACTCAATTATTATTCCAGGTGGATTATTGTTTTTCTTTCATTTTGGAGCTTCATCAATAAGCTCCGAATTCAGTTGTAGCAGTTCATGTTACTGAATTCAGAGCCATATTTGATGATATTGTACGTATAATCCTGTTTGTGGTTATATCATATGTTGAAGTCAACACAACCACTCTGGTTGCTTTGTGTGCCGTCTGGCGCAGCATCGGGACAACCAATATTTGCTTACTATAATAAACCCATTCTACATAGTTCGTCGCAGTATTATTTGTGGACCAATTTACATCGACTATATCGCAGAATCCTTCAGCAGACCGACGTAAGTCTGACTCACGGGCTGTTGACAACGCTCTAAGATGTTGTTAGGAAACAAAATCAAGATGGATCGCTTGCCAAAGATGATGCTAGTCTCCCTAATCTTTTGCTGGAGTATCCCGGTCTCTGATTCCCAGACGGTGAAGATTAACAGGGGAATGATTCCCGACAGAGCGATGGAGGGGGATTACCTGATTCTGAGGTGCACCGTCAGTAGCCCTCTGGCGGATCAACACGTCGAATGGTTGAACGACGAGGACCTCGTAACCAACGGCTCCGTCGTCTTACGGAACCAGAGCGTCTACGCGCTGCAGGAGCAGCTCGTCCCCGAGAGTGGGAACCTCATCTATCAACTCAACATCACATCGGCTTCGAGACTGGACTTCGGTCGATGGACCTGCCGGGCGCGGACCGCGAACGGCGAGTTCGCTGCCGAGAACGTAGCCGTCAGCGTCCTCTATCAACCGGACCCGATGTACCCCGTCTGCGGGATCGACGGGCAGAGCTTGACTTGTCGGACCCAAGAGGGCAACCCGAGGGTCGCCGTCGATTGGTACCTCCTCACGGCCGTCAATCAGACGCAGTTCCGGCGTTCCAAGGAGGTGACGGAGGATGGATTCATCTTGTCCGAGGTCTTCGTGTCGGCGCTAGAACCGCCTCAATCTGACGATGAGACGGTCATCTGTGAATCGGGGAAGAGCTCGTGTTCGATTGCCAAATCGCTAATTTATAACCGCACCCGCGTGCTCCTTGCGAAGGAGAGCCGAGATGGGGAAATCCAGATCAAATGTAACACGACTATCCCTCTAACGGGAGGAAGCGTAAGTTTCGAGTTCGACGCGGAGTTGGACGGAGTCGTAACTTACGAAAAGTGGAGTGATGAGCTGGAGAAATCGGCAGTATATAAACCGAGCAATGTAAGCTCAACCCAGGATAAGAGAGTCACCTGCCGGCTCACATGGGGACCCTTCACCCACCTGGAATCGTCCGTCTCATTGTCATCATCGGATCAGGACAACACATCGGCCGACGGAGGTGGACAGACGTCTGGAGGCTTTTCAAGAACCTGGATAATCGGAGTGTTGATCGCCGTTGGACTTATCGTCATGTTGGTGATCATTTTGATCATTGTATCTGTATGTTTGAGGCGGAAGGATAACCCAGTGTGATCTTCTTCAGCAAACTCGTTCAAACAGTAATTTTAGTTATCAAACTTGCAATTTGTAATAATTGAACGAAAACCATGCAGATAACGGTGTTAAATTACCCGCTTTTGTGATCGAAATAACCTCTTTTTTACAATAATAATGACTTGGATTTTTATGGCGCCTTACATATTGGGGCACATCTCAAAGGCCTTCACAATCATTGAACCTGCTCATAGGCTAGTTACCGGTAGCTCTCCACACCCACACTCAGTGGCGTGCGCAAGTTACACAAAAAAATTAACCCATGATACACCTTTTTTCACTGTTCAGTAGAGGTTTTGCAGCTGTTATCCAATGATTATCACAGCTGCGGGTGTCTGGGGGCCCATAAATTTGATTTATTTGCCAGTATTCAGTTTCCTGAGGGCGCCCTTTCCTTGGGTCCCGACCTCAAAAACCCTCCCATGACAAATCTCTCGCACTGCCCACACTATATAGTGCGCATGCCTTCGCTGTTCACACCTGGTATACATCAAACAGTTATGCCACCTCATCGTGCCTCCCTGGGTGCAGCCGTGTAGAGCGCATCACTATACATGTATACAGGTTACCTCGCAGAGTACCCATTAACACCTGGGTGCAGTGGAGCAATCGAGATAAAGCACCTTGTTCAAGGGTATAACGTGAACTCGCACTCAACCACTGGATTACGAGGTCGACGACTTATCAGCAGATTCGTACCGGGGATACGGTAGCCTGATCTAGGTTTCGTCAATTTCATTGTTAGGTATACGGTAAAAGTTATAACACCGTAATCTGACCCTATAACTTATGTTCCACCATCTCCGATTGCTATCGTGTATGAAATAACACGCGTAACACACATGTTATCAAATTATCCATATTCACCCTAATGTTATCATGTCTTCAACTCGTATCGGGTGGTAGACTTGTCTAAGTCTCTCGTGAATATTGTCCTCCATCCCTGGTCTTCCTGCCCTAATACTGCGCCTTCTATTATAGCACTTTTTCAATCTGCCAACACGGACATATCTGAGGAGTGAAGATTGTACAATCAGCAGGGGAAAGCGGCCAACCACGTAGCCTGTTAGAGAGTGTTGGCTGCACACGCGAGAGACTTGGGCAGGTCTAATCGGGTGTTTCCATTGACAATGACACGTTTGTAATATTGGCAACGGAAGAAAAGTTTGTAGTCGGTTATCGACAAGACTGCTTTTGAAATTGGCCAAAATATTTGTAATGAACCCCTAGTAATTTCGCCCGTGAAAGTTACAAAAGCTGGTGAACCTTCCCCAAAAATGGTTACGGTCGATTGCCAAAGTTACGTTTCCTCATCGTAATTAGCCATTTGAGTCCCAAGTTATTTCCAAGAAGGCAGCATAGAGGCAACAGAGTGTGTTAGAGCGCTTTCAGGCCTCAGATTGTTGATCACATGAACACCATATCCGAGAGCAGTCTTCACACACGTCCTTTTTCGTTCACCCGCCAGTCGAAACCGGTAGTAGACTACTGAAGATGGCTGTCACGTCGAGCGATGCTTGACGGGGCGTGACGCAGCGTCACCTCGGTGGAGCGTGACGCAACGTCACCGTTGCGGGTATGAACACAGTGCCTTACAGTCACACGGTCACATACGGATCTCGCGGACGCTGCGGATTTCCGTCCGTAAGAAATCCGAAGAATCCGCATCTATCCGTAAGGGATCCGTAATTAATCCGCAGTATCCGCCAGGATCCGCAGAAATATTTTGAAAATCTCAAGATATTTCCCGAATTTCCCGCGGATAAAAATTCCGTACAATATCCGCAATGCATCCGTATTCATCCGTAATATACGTAACTCTCCGTAAACTGAGTTACATATAATTTCGGATCCTTTACGGTTAATTACGCATAGTTGCGGACATTACGGATCCGTATCTTACAATGCCGCTTCAGGATGGTCTACTCCGGGGTTGGCAACCTGCAATCATTAGCAGTCATCCGTAACTATCGGCAGAATTTGAGTGATTTTCTGCGGATGAAAAATCCGCTGCATACGTATTCGACCGTGCGACTGTATAGCATAACCCCTAATTTTGAGTCCCAAACTATTTCCGAGATGGCAGCAGAGAGGCAGCGGAGCGTGTTGAAGCGCGTCTAGGTCTCAGGGTGTTAATGGCAGTTGCAAAGTGACGCAGCCTATGGTTGTTCATGGATTATCGGGCCCATAGTTAGGAGTCATTTTTCACATGAGGTTCCAATAACCCTCCATCTGGGTTCACAGGCTGCTTACACGGTGTCCGCCCTGTTCACCCGGACGTCGAGGAGCGCACACTCTACTAGTCTTGGGTTAAGACGAAGCTGAAAGCGCCTCCAGCCCGCTCGTGTGCTTTCTTGTTGTTATAAATCACTGGTTAGCGGCAATAGCTCCCATGGCGAAAGGTTATCGAGGACCGTACTGATCTAGAGGCTCATAGATCCATGGGTGAAGCGCATGGGTACGGAAAGCGCGGCACAGTCACGGAGTCTTGAACGAGACTACCACTCTACCGGAAATCACACGGCATTTCTGATGGGACTCGGTCATGGCGTGATCAGCGTTCGACGAGCGTGATACGGATGACGTCATGTAGCCAGGAGGGCCAATCCCAACGAAGCACTATGGCGCCCTCACAGTGCTCTGCCAATGACTGAACCGTGTGCAGTCGTCCGTGCAAAGGGAGGTGACAACATTCAGAATGGTTTTCCAGTTTTCAAAAAATAGTGAATGTCATGTTTGTGTATGGATAGCTCAGCAGTAATTTTACGAATGCTGTTGAATTCGGTCGCTCTTATGTAGGGTTACACATGGTGGCAAACACGCACTTTAAAACGAGATGTGTAAATATTTGTATTTGTGCATGCGTGTGCATGCATTCGTGTGAGTGCGTGTGTTTGTGTTTGTGTGTGTGTGGGGGGGGGGGATGCGAGTGGGCAGTGTGTGCATATAATGTTTCGCTTGTTTTCATGTTGACGTCTCGGTTTCCATTTTTAGGATTGGAAATAAAAGTTTACGAAGGTCAGCTAATTGTTGCATCTTTTTTCCAAGATATCTTATAATACATAAGCCTATATGCTCATTGCTTCAAGTCAAGTCAAATACGGGAACCAGTGGGCTGGGAGCCATTCGACCGGACAGTCACGTAACCCATTTTTGGCGCAGCTTTGCGGGTACCTCAGGGAAATAGGAGAGACGGGTTAAGTTCTGGCCTGGTCGCTTGCCCGGAGGAGGCCGGGGGATTGGAAGCGCCGGGTGGATGCAGCGAGGTGCCTTCCATGCAAGTGCTCCGATGACTGACCGAGTGCAGAGGTATCGAAAGTGTGATATTTTGAACAATGGACAATTAATGAAGGGCTTCTATATACGGATATAACGATCTCGGTATTTCTGTTTGATTCATCTAACAATATCACTCCAAGCCATAGTACCGGTTATATCGTTCCTGCCACAGTGATAATCAGTTATACGCCGTAACCATGGTAACCGCTATCAACAGTGTGTTGTAGGCTAATCGCTCGAAATCAATTTTTCGGAAAATGTAATCATAAAGAACATCAAATGTCAACATAATTTCTCCCCCTTTAGTGCACAGTAAGGTCAAGTAAAAAACGCCGTTTCGGAGGCTGTAAACTTTTTGCCGATGCGCACCTCTGGACAAGTATTCCCCTCACTGGATAACGCTACCATAATCCATAATTTAATCCCTAACCCTGACAAAGAACACATAACGTTCATACAATATGAACAACCAATCAGGAAATACTTTACTGGAAGTGCGCTTCAACTGTCAGTGAATGTTTGGCCGAATTTCCTCTCACTGAAATTTGGGTGAACAGACGGAGACAAACTTTTTTTTTTATCAGGCCTAGGTTTTCAGTCAAAGACATTTCGTTCTTTTAATTCATCGTACTCCATCTACTAATATATGCTCTGAAAGTGTAGTTCCCTAATCAACTTGAGGAAATAGGATTTTCATTTTAATATCCCTCATTATTCGCTGCCATTAGACGAATATTTCCTCAAATAATTTTGTCGCTGCTATTTCCTTCTTTGTACTAGCCTACTAGCCTATATAGCTTTTTAAATGTGTGTGTGTTCGGGCTTCCAGAATATGAAAGATGCAACATCATCCGCTATAGCAACTGGCGAAAAAGAACCGTCCTAGTTATGCAATTCAATGTCGATGTGGCTTATCGTCACTATGATGTGTCAATGCGAAATTAGTTCCGATATAAGCCTACATTGGAATGAATTTCCGACGATGTCACGCAAACGCCACCGTCGATTATTCGACGGGTGTTCTAATACGATATTGCCTCTTCAACATGACTTCATGCAGTCTGTCGATAGTTCACTGTGTTGTAGGCCTAAATTAAATTTGTTACCTATGATTCAAAGGACGGTTCCATCCTTCACCACTCGCATGCCTCTATACTAAAGGTAGAGCCCGAAGTTTTCTGCTTTTTGAATGCCGAATTCTGCTTTATTCTGCTTTCTGCAACATTTTCTCATCGACTTCGTACACAAGGAAAGTGCCATTTTCTGCTTCTTAAGAGTATGAAGCAGAAACTTCGGGCCCTAACTAAAGGCTATAATGTGCTTGGATAAACCCCACTGGTGCATGGTACATCCATTGGTCGTCCATACACGGTGTTGCGCAAAACGCGTCCAGTATCATGATCAAAGTCTCAGTAACTCAATATGTGCCAATATCGCACAGTGTAAAGCTGAGAGGCTGAGAATATTGTAGTACTGCAGCCGAATGTGGAAGTAATCCAATGAAAACATGACTGACGCGTATGGTGTTGCCGCGATTGCAGCCCACACATTATGGTCTCATTGGTCTGTCGTCACCATAGGGGCAGGTAAACATGAGTAAGATAAGTGTGGCCCTTATGAGCGACTGTCAAAGCTGGATGGTCCATCGCTTATTGAGAACACGATACCGTCACTTATAGACACGACACATCAGTTGGCTTTACTTTATGAAATTTATTCTAACTGGACAGAGGAGTTCCACAGTTTGTTTGTTTACGCTATATTATGATCGAACCTCTATGATCAGATGATGGACGGGGAGGTCAGCCGAGTGACATTCAGCTATTTGCCTCTTTTGCAAGATCGTCAGCATCCTCATTACCTTATATACCATGTGACCAGGAACCCTCACACCAAAAGGAGTAAAGAACACTTTCTGCAGGCCAATGGAAGAGAACTTTAGAGGAGACCCTGATTTTTCGAACTGCATGTTTTGAAACTTACATAGATGAAAAGAGCCGCGAGCGTATTCCACAACCCATAAATTTGGAGTTTCAAACTCATCTAGTTCAAGTGTCATCAATTGTCCGGGTCCAACGACGTCATAAGAGGAACCCAAATGAATGCCGCTATTGAATTACACAGTAGGCTACCTGCTCATTTTGTATTCCTCCATATGTGAAAATTGAAGTTAATCATCTCCGAAATCAATGAATGCTTGCATCTATATATTCCTTCAAATTCTGTGAAGCTGCATTCAGTCTAATCAGGCTCACCATTCTCGTGTGACGGAGTTTTCAAAAAATGCATTGAAGAGGTCTTCTTCTTCCCTCATAACGTCACAAAGACATTGCATAACAATACGTCTGCCTCATTTTCACCGTCTTTTCAACTGAAAGTCAGTTTGGTGTTTGGATATTCTTAATATACTGATCAGAAGGAATCATAATCTTCAAAGCCATGTTCCACACTTCCATATTGTAGCTTTCACGGAGGGCAGTATATCCTAACATGTTTCTTCTCGTGTATGGCTCGCGAGATCGGATCAACAGACTGGACAGGGAGTCTGAACTGATGATTATTGAGACTCCGATGATTTCGAATACCAAACCAAAACAAGAAGTTAAGTAGTGGAAGTTAATGTATCATCTAGCAGCAGATTAGCGTTGTGGAATCGTCAGTGTACTGATAGCTCCTAGAACCAGATCGACGGAATCCCGGCTTACTTAGTCTATAGAGTGTTACGCATGTTGTCTCAGCGTAACATCGACCAAAACTCGAGGAAGTGTTGCTGAAGGTGGGGTGATTCATCGACCCCGAGAGTAGGCATAGGCCTACTTGTGAGAAGGCCTCTTCGAAGCAAACACTAAAACGAAAGAATAGCTGTCGGCCTTTTATGGGATACTTGTTGGGCAGGGAATCAAACCTATACATGGAAGAGCAAGGGCGTAGACCAATTGTCAGCTGCGCATTTTACCCTGGGTGAACGGTGTGGCATGGTCTGTTGGCTCCAACAGGTCGTCCCAGAGGTCGGGTGTTGTCGGCAACTCCCAAGTTCGACAGGAACCCGAGGACAGCTATACCTCTCCCTTCTTAGTTGGATTGGTTCATGTCCTTTCGACG
>JAODTT010006908.1:0-10807 GCA_025400115.1 Pentamera pediparva
TGAGCTTTTGTGGGATTTGACTCATGATCATAAAGTTGGAGCTACCGTATAGTCTACCGACCGAGCTAATCCACCTCCTCAATTAAACAAAAATCCCCCTAACATCATACACACCTACCTGCGTGAAGGATGCACAGGCTCCAAGGTTCTGCCATCGTACTCAAATACACAGCAGTGGGTGAAGGGGAATATCGACAGGGAACCACAAACGCCATGGTGTGCTATTGTCACTGTCGCTGAGGATAAATGAAAGAATGAAATACTGGTCAGGTAGGTAGGCAAAGTTGAATGCCACATCATCATCACATGTCTTTTGAATAGGCTATATCGTTTTGCAACACTCAACAGACAATGGGAGGTTTCATTTGCATGATGACACGAGTCACAACAGAAATCGCCCTGCGTTACATTGGAACTATTTTGCAAATTTGCATTGGATATCACATAATCACAGTGACCATATAGCCTACTGTATCGAATTGCAGTCTGTGACCGTTTCTCGTTGCACGATGCATACAAATGATTCTGTCTCTTTTCCCCTAACATCGCCTTGGCTGGGCATATCAATCTCCAAACGAACAATGCAAACATCAGTAGAGTATTAATATTAATGGCAAGGGGGAGAACTCACCATTACATACATATTATAGTATTCCATGATTTTATACAAACCCTGACTCCTGAGGAAGCAGTACGACTCCTGGTATTTCATTGAACATTCAATTCAGGGAATTTAAGCCTCAGACACATTTTCAGCTGAAAGCCTGATACCAAGATAACCAGCATAAAAAAGTTGCAATGGTTACTGTAGTACATTGCCATACACTGATAGTTCAACACAGAGACCAAGACTAAATGAATGATTCGATGTAACAACTTTTTGTGGTGAATGCTGTTTTTCGCGTGCGGGTAATTACTATAAACAACCCTCTCCAACCATTGTAGTAGGTGAACAGGGTACCATAGAGGCGGGCATCACATTGTACATTACCTGATAACCATTTCTAACATTTATTGACAGGCTGTGCAGTGTGCCTGAAAATAACATTAGTAATTAATGTATGCATGCACCAAGTAAAACCCGATGATCATGAACAGCTGGCTCTGAAATGTTTGGGTCCGATCATGTGATTTTATTGCATAAATCTACAGAGCACTGTCATTTGATGGAAAAAGTGCCACATTTTCTTTTCTTCTTCTAAGACCCTTTTGGTGCACACATTATCAAAATTTGGGGGTCCAAACTGCCCGAAAAGGTGTCTATGACAACTCTCTGGGACTCTGCGCTAACCCTCATGAACAGGTAGCAAAGAATAAAGAATACCTGTACCTACCTAGTGTTTGGCTAGCTGTGGGCCCCAGAACCGCTACCCTAACTTGCGATTGTTGAGCCATCCCCCTCTACATCTGTCCATTTTTAACGTCTTTTGGGTCACAGGTACTGTATTGTGTGATGCATACCAGATTTTCACCGTCTCAGTCACCTGTCCAGGAAAGAGTTGGGACAAATATAGAAATAAGACTACTAATTTTGAACATGACACACCACCACCACTAAATAATAATAAATTGAATAGCAATCAGTGACCCATGGATTGGAGCCTAACTGCAAAACGCCCCACCCCACGGCACTACTTGCTGCATGTCATTCTCATTCCAATGGAGCTTCGATGGTCGAATGCACTTTACTGTGTGTACATTTGTATTATTAGAATTTGGGAGTTGCAGACTTGCAGGGTATTCAGCAATTGCTCCCCCAAACAATACTGATCAACGGGCGTACGGTCTAGTGGTTATGATCTGCGTCTTCCAATCATGAGGTCGTGGGTTCGAGACCCGGCTCGGACAATAACATTGTCGTCCAGTTTTCTGAATTGCAGCTCACTATATCTGCTATCCCATAATCATGGACGTTAAACCTGTGCGTTTGTGCACGATTCTGGTTTTACAGCTCGCCGTTAAACCCCTCGAGCGGTATTGTGCGAGCTCCCGAAATTCTCTTGAGAATGACTGATCAATAGAATAGTTGCAGGGTATTCTGCAATTAAGCAAAAGCTTTTTTGCAGTACTGGGTTGCGTGGAGCGGCCGAGTGGGGGAGGGGATTTTTCTAAATCAATGACCCCCTCAATAGTCACTCTCTCAGATCGCAGGAAATGTCCTCTTCTGAATAGTTCGTGAAAAAATGCCGTCAGTTAAAATAATGGCATTAGCGAGTGGGGGGCATGACCCTAGGCTATTCCTCCCGCCCTAAATTGGCCGGTGCACGGTTGCACCCGGTGCAGTAAACAGACAGCAAGTCTACTCACAGATCCTCTTTTGAGCGCTGGCTGGTAGCCACTATAATCAGATCCTCGTCGTCATTACTCATTATCACAGACGGGAACTCCTGTCAGTGTCAATTTGTTTTTTAAGTCATATACAATCTTCTGATCTTTCCAGTGATTGTCTACGACTACACATAGCAGCCTAGGCCTAGCCATACAGTATAGTGTAGCCGTGGACACTGTCAACAGTGGGCTAGTGAACGCACACTGGCGATCACAACAATGAATAATGGGCTAGGCTACAGTCTTGTACAGGGTGGCACACTGACTGTTAGGCAATACTAATCCATAGGTCTAGGCTAGTCCTCAACGCCAGCTTCACTGTACTAACCCGGTCCAGCCTATATAGGCTAGGCCTAACGTTATAACGTTACGCTCAAACCTGGCATTAAATTGGGTCTTAGGCCAGTCATGAATCGTCGTTTAATTTTATGATACGGCGTAGATAAATTGATAACAGTCACTAGTGTGGTAATGTTATCACCCTTACCTTATTCAACCGAAAGAGGGACGAAATAACACGTCTTTCGTTTCTTGTGCATCTCAGCAGACAATAATTCAGATTTCAGATTCAAACAGCCGCCGCGCCGCTGTGCAGATGTACGATACATGTGCTATGCACTGTTTTGCTACACGTTAAACGTACGCAACGTACAGATGGGCAGAGGATGTTAGGAGTACGAGTAACACTTGCAAATAAGCCATCGTATCGTCTGTATCGAACCACGTAGTGATTCTTAGGTGCTGTAAACCCTACTTTGGACAGGTTGTCACTCGAATGAATAAGCTCTCATTTTCACAGTATTTATATGTTTTCTCGAAAACAAAACCATAATTGTAAGTTTTACAATGGATTCTTGGTAATTTCTACCATAATTTTTTTGCAGTGTTATATCTATCACCAATTACCACTGGTGTAATGAGTATTCCGCAGTAGTTACGGTACATGTATCAATCATCGGTTTACATCTATGTGATGAGTATTCTGCATTAATTTATTCATTCATGGATTCCGTCGGTTACTATTGATGACGTCTGTTGCATCAGGCATCTTGTTACAATTAGTGTGAGAGTATTCGGCAAGAGTTTCTACATACGTAGCTATCATCAGTTACCACTGGTGTAATGAGTATTCCGCAATAGTAAATGTATAATGTATTTATCATCAGTTCCCATCGATGTGATGAGTATTCTGCAATTGGTACTTCATAGATGTAATTCATCAGTCACCATTGATGACGCCTGTTGCATCAGGTAGCTAGATCGTTACCATCGATGTGTGAGGAGTTTGCAGTAATCAATTTATACGTAGCTATCCTCATTTTGAAGGTCAGGGGTATGATACAGGTTGTCTATCAACTGGTACGATCGGGGATATTTCAAAACCGTACTCTTACAATTATTCAGATTTTCCACTGACGCATAGTGCACCATGCAGCTCGTTACAATTGATGTGATGAGTGTTCTGCAAGGATATCATCGTTTTTCAAGGTCATGGGCATGTTACAAGTTGGCTACGAACTGAGGATATTCCAAACCCTACTGCTTCAATTTTACAGTTATTGAATATTGTCTTGCTGCGATACCTCGACAATCCCACGTTCATTGTGACGCCACGAGGGAACGATGCTCAGTGAATGTTGTTGCTGTGACCTTGATAGGTGAATAACAGAAAGCAGTATTCACAAACATTAATGGATTTCTCCTTGCATATATTGTAAACACAGTATGAGCTTTGCATTGACTTCGTATTGAACTGCCAGAGAGTGTTGCGCAATTGCAACTGTGTCTCGCTTTCACATAAGTTTTGGCTGAAATTTCAGCTGCGGTTTGGATTTCCCTATTGTAATATTTATGCAAGGATAAAGTATGTTGAGTTTATATGACCCATTGCTCAGAATCCATGTGTTGGACCTACATATTCTTGTTTTGCAGACGCAGCCATGGAACTCGCCCAGACCGAATATGCCTCCACGGACGTGAGCGACGTAGTCCCCATGGAGCTCGCTGGATGCATCGGCGCAGAGTGGAAACAAATAGCAATGGGGCACCTTGGGTTGAAGAAATACAAGGTCGAGCAAATAGAAGGAGAGCATAGAACAATGAGAGATATGACTGCTGCTGCCTCCGCGCTGTGGCGAGAGGCGAATGTTGGTCAAGCGAGCGCAGCTGACCTCAAGGAGATATTAGGCAGAATCGATGACGTCGACGAGGATGCGATTAAAGTACTCGAGAAATATACACAATAATTTTGTCCTGATGGAAGAAGCATTTGTTCGATTCGAAAGCGTTCTGTCATAAATCAAACGACCTTAGAGGTCTATGCTACTGCAAGTCGTTGTCTCTGCGAAAAAAACATGTTTATGCATATGAAGTACGCGTACCCCTGTGGCTACGCGGAGGTTTTTAGGGGGTACGCGAGCTTCCTAGGCAGTTTTAGTCAAGTCCGAGTGCCAGTGAGAACTGACTGTTGCTGGCATGGTACTGTGAATAATCTTATACGAATAATCGGAACGGGACAAGAGCGCAGCGAAATCATGCAATTGATGGCAGCTTAGATGCACATGTCATATCACGGGCACTCACCAAAAAGTCAGTAACTTGGAGTTGATAATGATTTGCTACGATAATTATGTGATACGATGCCAGAAGTGGACATGCTCAATATGAAAATATCCTCGAGAACTCAGCAACAACGAATACTCATCCTGATATAATTTTTTTCACGCTGACAAACGAGGAGAGGGTCGAGCAGACTGGCCACAATATTTTGAAGTCCAAAATTAAGGCAGGAAGATGTGGGCATAGAACGTGTCAAATCTTGGCATTATACGGGCAAAGTTACAAATTTGCCTGAAAATTCGACCAAATGCCGGAAAGATCTAAACCTAAACCTGTGCCTAGACATTGCATCATGATCGGGATTCGCAAACAGGCTGGACATGCGGTAAACACAGTTAGTCACAAATGCGAGTATGCCAGATCAAATAAGTTGAAAACCCCTGGTCCAGGACGAAGGCTGCATTTATTTCCACTCATCGGTTACCTATGTATACGCGTAGCTGAACACCACACGGGGCTGCTGGGTTTGTTCTTCTATTTTCAAAAATCATAACTACAAAATGTAAATACCAAATATAGCCAATGGCAACATTCTGACCAAAAAATGTTTTTGTTAGTGGAAAAACTAGATACAAAACTACATAGTGTTTATCGTCAACCCACTCTGTACGCGCAGTGAACACTCTGATATTTTAGAATGATCGATGCGACAAACCAATTATAATGATAGGCGTACACGCAGAAAATTACAGTCACGCGTTGCATGACAATGTTTCATAGCACGTGCCCAATAATGCTCTTTTCACTTTTCTCTCAAACATGTATTTTCACATTCTCTATAGTAGTAACTGTTAAGTCATACCTAAGGGTACTGGGGCATCTCATCAATGTACATATACTATTATCATAAGAACCTTGAGCCATGGTCATAATCAAACATGTTTCTTACAGCACTGTTGTAGTCGAGGCCTGCTAGGCCCAGCTCTAATTTGTTTTCGGTTTTAGTTAACTAACATATTTCTGATACGAGGTCATCAGATGAAATCCATTACAGGAACAACATTGCAGGACACTCAGCGCTGTGAAAAAAACATCCTAAAAATTATATAATTTCATTTTGTTTTCGACGGTGCTCAATTTAGTGCACATATTTCTCCTGATACCATTGCCATCGATATGTATGGGGGACATTGCTTCGTATGGGAGACATCGATAGGTATGGGATACATCGATATGTATGGGAGGCATCGATAGGTATGGGAGACTTCGATAGGTATGGTATACGTCGATATGTATAGGAGACATCGGTAAGTATGGGATACATCGATAGGTATGGGAGACATCGATACGTGTAGGAGACATCAACAAGTATGGGAGACATCGATATGCATGGGCGACATCGATACGTAACGGGAGACACCGATATGTATGGGAGACATTGATCGGTATGGAAGACATCGATACGTATTGGAGACATCGATACGTATGGGAGACATCGATACGAATGCGAGAGCGTTCAATTTAGGTAGACCAACTTGTTCTGTTAACACGGTTCAATCAACACACAAGTATCTTGGCATGGATCTCTAGCCCTTAGAAGGTCCAGTTGCGTACTATATGGAGTGCAATATGAAGACGGACAATTAAGGGATGCGATTTCGTGAGAATATCTTTCTCATGTATTATCATTATGCAGCTAGATTCATGCATCTGATGTACGTATCTGGTCAGCATAGAAGTGGAGGGTAGAGTTACTACATTACATCTAACAACTACTTTAACTAAATATGTAAAATAAAACAATTATGTGATTGATCCCTATTGCAGATCAATTGTCTTGATAGCCAGTTGAGGAAATCACGTTTTAGTTCTGTATCACTGCATTTCGCTCTGAACAATATTGATGTTCCCACGTGAAAGGCGAGTATTCTTTTTTCATTCGTCATTTATAGTTCACATTTTAGACGGAGTTACTGTGATTGTGATATTGTATGATTTTCACCACAAGAAATGTGTTACGAAATCACGTTTCAGTTCTGTATCATTACATTGTATTACGCTTTCAATGGTGATCATGTTTTTATTTGAACGGCAAGTATTTTTTAATTTCATTGATATATTAGATTTTAGAGTTTGAGGCTGCTGTAGAAGCCAATGCTAGAATAAAAGCTATCATAGCTGATTTGAAAACGAAAAGTATGGTGTACACAGTAAACACTTTCTTCGTTACACAGGTACTCATTTATTATGCTTATGGTCATATTTTTTAAGTATTATGTTACTATATGCACTGATTAGAGGACATGTGGCTCCCGTTAATGATTCTGCAAATTATTTTCTCTGGTTGTGTTTTCTTCTAGATCCACTACAGTATCTCTATGATGATGTTATTAGAAAGTTTACCCTTGGTCGAGCAGTGTGATTGAATGGAAATATGTTAGCATGACCTAATCAACATGAGCCTCTGGAAAGCATCTGCGAACGGATCTAAGTGATTCTGGCATGGACATATGCGTGGACTTTAGGTGAACGTGCAAACGTTGATGGTCCAATTGAATGAGCTTGTATTCCAGTAGATGTGTGTTCCAAGCACGTAGTCTGACAGACGATGAGAGTTGAGAATGAATCTGATAGATTGTTCCCGACTGTCCCGGCGTTTGGGTAGGGTTCAGGTATAGCGACTATCCTAAACTCTCAAGCCCAGTTATACTCTTCCAACAAAACAATTATCGCGAAACTGCTTCAAAATGCTCCGGAAAGGACAGAACTACACAGGCTTAGGGAGAGAACCCTGTTAATGCCATGCACCCTTTGTTCGCAAGTAGATCACGCTGCTAATAACTGCCTTTAGAAATGGCTGTGACCCTCAAGTGCCTATATATAGAACACCTGGTTGTGCCCTACCGTTGCCCTTGAAGAAATCGTCATTATCGATTGTAAACGAATTATCCGGTGTCAAGTATTCCAAAAGGTTTGCGTTGTTGACAAAACGCTATAGGATGCGATTACCAATCATTGCTCAAAATCTTGATCATATTTTCAAGAGCCGAATAAATTCGCCTAATACTCAGCATTCATTCCGTTTTTCTACTGAGCCCCGTTTCTGTGGATATTATGTGGTATTTCATATGGTCCGGGGACGCATCTACTTGTTGTCAGACTAATGCGACGTTTTTGGGCGTAATGTACATCCGCTGAGCATTCCCCATCAAATAACTATAATGTTAAATAGACTTGGGGGATTTTCTCTTCCTTGCTGGATTCTATGCCACTGTTATTTGGGAGGACCAAATTTGAAAGTCCAAATGGCGTAAATATGACAACCGAAAATGGTAAGCGCGGCCAACTTGAAGCTAATTCAGGAGATGTCGAACTTGACAAAACGTGAGCATGACTAACGAGCCCGACCATGTATTCGACAAGTTTGGCCTTCTCCAGATGGTGTAAACTTTGACCAACGTTGAGGCTTGTCAGGCAAAGTTAGTTCAGTACATAGGCGTAGGAAGGTATTTTCGAGTGGGGGAGGGGGAGTTGGGCTGAGACTCATTATTGACATGGGGGAGGGGTTTTGCCATTCTCAGGTGGCCTTAGATGCAATCTGGTGCGATGTAGCACACCTGAACACCCACCTTGTTTCGGAAATAATTTCGAATTTCCATCGAGTCCATGTGCAATCTGGTGCTGATTTTCTCCGCCAAAAGGTGCAGATCGAGCAGGAAGTTCCATTAGGTGTTTAAGTTGGGGAATAATGCTGATGAACTTCCCGGGAAAAGGTACCATATATGGGGGGAAATTGTTCACTTCTGGATGGCCTCAGGTGCAATTCGGTATAATGTAGCACACCGAAGCACCCACTCCTATTTGGAAATACGATTGTACTTCCACAGTCTGTATGCGATTTGTTGTGGTAAATGATATTCATATTTCCCCTTTCCAGAATACAAGTTTAGATACAAGTTTGGTTTGAGTGGGGATGAAGATTGGTATTTGACCTGGGTTTTTAAGGTGGATGTCACTTCACACTCCAGAAAGTGGTTCAATTTGGTATATGGGAGAGGTCTAGCAGTGAAGCCTATGGTGTCATTCTACCTTTCGAAAAAAAAGAAGGTGGCCTCACATGCAATCTGTCACACGTAAACACCCATTCTATGCAACGGAGGGAAGCGGGAATATGCTTTATCCTCTATTGAGAAATGAAAAAGGTTTTTTTTACTCGAAAATTAGGGGGCTGAATAATACTCCCGCCCCTCCACATTTTTGTATAAATAAGCTTGTCAGCGCGATTTGTGAAGAACGCAAACTTGTATTAATTTCAAATTGAGTTTGTAGGCTGCACATATGAAGTGTAATATCCCTATTGTTTTTATTGTCGGATCAAGATCATTCAAGGTCAGAGAGGACAAATCGATATCTGCAGAACGCAAGCATGTGTCAAGTGCAAATTAGGCATGTATGTTGCGGGCATGTGGAGGAAGATCCCTATCGTTTTTTGTGTTAGGTCAAGGTCATTCAAGGTCAGGAGAAGACAAATCTCAAGAAGCTTGTCTGCACAATATCAGAGGAACGCAAGTATGTATCAAATTCGAGTTGGGCATGCATGTTGCAGATATGGAGGAAGAACCCTACTGTTTTGCCGTCAGGTCAAAGTCATCCAAGGTCAGGAGAGGACAAATCTCAAAAAGCTTGCATGTACGATATCTAAAAAGCTCGGGCATGTACCAAGCTCAAATTAGGCATGTGAGTTGCTGATATGGAGAGGGAGAACCCTGTTGTTTTTGACATGAGGTCGAGGTCATTCAAGACCGGTAGAGGACACATCTCGAGAAGCTTGTAGCACAATAACCTAAATGGTTTCCATGTCAGAACCTTGATTATCAAAGAGATTATCTTCCTCTCCTTTAATATGGGTCTAGCGATCTTAGAAGATCGTTTACGACGGTGCGTGCATGTGCAAATGTAAAGCAAGAAGAAATAAGAAGTGGAAGATAGAGAAGAACACGAACACTATCGGGTATTCAGCCTAAACCTGCCAGGCTACCGTAGCAGTCCCCGGGGGTAACCCCGACCAGTATAGCCCCAGGCCATCATCTACCGTACTATGTAGTGGATGTGAAGGAATAATGAAAAGCAAGTTTGTTTGGCCCTCTCTTGAAAATACCCAGCGAGGGTGTTTCAGCAACAGTTGCGGGCAGGTCATTCCAGAGAGGAATAGTTCTTGGAAAGAAACTGTACTTATAATAGTCAGTATTGGCACGAAGTTGTCTGAACTTTTCAAAGAGTACCGTGACCTGGTCCTCGCCGTAGCTGCTGACAGATATGGAGAAGGGTCAATGTCCACATAACCAAAAACAATTTTATAAAATATTGCCAGCTGTAGGTGTCTGATATCACCTCCAACGGAGTTTACAAACTCCTTTCAAATCTCCAAAGCAAAAAGGCTACTGGTCCGGTCCTGACCTCATTTCTGCCAAGTTGCTCAAATCAATCGCGGAGGAAATGACTCCAGTGCTTGTATCCGTTCCAGCAGTATTTGTAACTTGAATTTCTCCTGATGAATGCAAAGAGACAAACGTCACTCTGACTCACGAAAACTTGACCAATTGTATCAATAATCGTTCCCAGGTAAATGTGGTATTACTGGATTTCTCCAAGGCATTTGATAAAGTCTCCAACAAACACCTTATTAGGCTAGTTGGAGAACTCCCAAATTTTAGCGCAAGTGGTAAGCAATACGGATCAATACAGTTTTAACGTCATTGAATGTAGAAACCTCTCTTCTATAACATACTCAAAATCCCCATGAACCCCACTTGGGGAAACATTTGGCAGGACTATCCATATTTTACAACATTTTAGACATTTGCACCAGTGAAAATTGCGATGTATCGGATAAGGATAACATGATTGGCGCGCTCCTCTT
>JAODTT010007019.1:0-10807 GCA_025400115.1 Pentamera pediparva
GCCTCCTGAGGAGGTTGTCACTGCACCTACACTGGTTGAGAAACCTACTATCCTTAGCCCGAGTCCATCTTTTCAGAGGATGGCCATCCAGGTGAAAAATGCAGAAAAGTTGAAGCTGCTTGTCCTTACTTGCAGTTGCAATTTGCAAGACTGGGTGAGTGGTGGTCTGGAGCTAGTCATCGACCATTCCATTGTGCTACAGTAAGTTTCACAAACCTCTACACTAACGTCATTGCCCGACCCTATGGGCAGCGTGTGAAATTCATTTCATAGGGGTGAATTCACTCCTTGTAACACTTAAGTCAATGAGGACAAAAATTTAACTCAAGATATCCCTAAAAGTTGTGAGTATATTCTTCCCACATTTTACCAGTTTGTTCGTAAACACTTACTTTACATGAAAATTGCAGCAAATCCGATTCAATTTCATTTCTTCTAACTCAACTGAGGCCGTTTTTTCGGCTGATTTTCCAACGTTAGCCTAAAAACGGCTTAGGCTAGCATGATTATGGTTAGCCCTTAGGAAGGACGTCAGATTCCTTTGCACTGCATATCAACGTCCTTGCCCGGAATGACATTCTACACACTAATTTTTAACATAGCCATAGCTGCACGTTAGGCTGCATTTCCCGAAATTGATTCGGAAATTTCAAGTATATTTCGACACATTTCAAGACACTTTTTTCACTAAGCGTAGTTGCGGTCGTAGGAACCCGTGAGTAAAGTTTTGTGAGATTTCATTCCGATTTGCGCCTGTGAGAAACAGCGGTAGGCCTACATTTTGTACCGCTGATTTAGCCTAACCACCCTTTAGGGTAGGGACCCAGATATGTATGAAATACACCTATCAGGGTCCCGATTAGGGGCTAGATTATGGTAAGCTACTTACTTGGGCCAGAACGAAAGTTTGAACATTTTTTTACTTTGAAAAAACACTTCTCAATCAGATTTTTTCTAGTAAACATGCGAACTAATGTGCCTAAAGGGACCCAGGGAAGTTTGGTTGCAAAGTATTGAAAATGTAGGAGTAACGGAATGTTTTGCTCTAGCCTACCATAACTTAGTGCTAACACTGTGGACCCCTATGAAATACATTTCGCACGCTGCCTATAATATTATCGTAATGGGACTGTTACTGTGTTAGGCTAAGTTAGCACTCGATAACACTAACGTTAACACAGCAGAGTTAGGCCTAGCCTAGGCCTAACTTGAGGCTAGGTGACCGCTCCGCCCAGGCTAGTTATTCGCAAATTATTGCTACCTTTCGCAACAACAACACTTTTCACAGTCATCAACATCCTGAAAAACAGCAAACCCATGGTAATCGAAAAGGAATTCTCTGTTGCGACGGCTGGACATTGCTGATTCCTGCCTCTAAAGTTTTGCGAAGTTTCAAATTTTGCGGCTCGCTCAATTTTCATTCCCTAAGTGATAAGGCTGAGGCTGGATCTATCAAAAGAGAAATTGAACACGTACGAGAGCGTTTTTCGAATTTTGGTTGACGTCGAAGCACACATAGAAGAATAGTATCGCGCAATTAGTAATACGAATGTTAGGTGATCGGAAAATAGTCAAATATCGGAAATGTCTTGATCATTGCCGGCGGGGAATCAGGCATGCGAGCTGCACACAAGTTGTACAACCAATGAACAGCATTCATCGAACCCAGTTGAAGTTAGCACCACATGCTGTATTCATATTCTAGACGAACCAAAGTGGTGCTGGGGTTTCATTTAATTTTAGACAGATCAGGTCATTTCTGATGCTTTGACACTTTTGATTTACTTTGAATGATAAGGAACATTCGTCAATACCTGGATCGGAAGACTACCACCATGCTGGTCCATGCTTCTGTTACATCTATATAGGCTGGACACTTCCAATTCGCTGTTGTTTGGTCTTCCTCGCCATGAGAATATCCCTCTACTGCTCTACTGGCTCCACTAACTCCCACTAAGGCAGAACATTGCTATTAGAATCCATCTACGCACGTATAAGGTAATCAACTGCATGGCTCCTGATTTCATCTCAGAGCTTGTTCAGCTGCATGTTCCTTCCGGAGTTCTCCGGTCAGCACCTGAGCAACGCCTTGAGATCACGATTTGCTCTTCTACTATGAGTTTTTGGCGATCATCCGTTTGCTTCTGCTGCACCCCAATGATGGAATGCCCTTCCTAACTCTATCCGTTCGACACGCTCTGTGGCTATACCTTCAAATCTCGTCTTGAAACTCATCTCTTCACTAGGCATTTTCTGTCTGTTCGACTCCTCTGTTTTCTGTCCCGTTGTTATGGTTGTGTGCTGTCGCCTCTATTCTGTCTTCCGTGCTTTTCTTTCTGTTTGTCTTCGTCGTGAGGTCTGTAGAGCGCTTCGAGGCTTTTACATTAGGCGCTCCATCAAGTCCCCATTATTATCATCATTCTTATTATTATTAGGCCTATTATTATTATTAAGATTATTATTCGCCGGATGTTGTGGGACGTTATTGCCTCTCAAATAAATATAACAATTGAAGGTGTGAGACCAGGGAACAATCTATTCGATCAATTTTCAACCTATTTTCAACTTCATGAGAGTATGATGAGTCAATGCAAACTTAGTTTGGCTACACATTGGAATGACCACTGCCGTGATGTCACCTAAACAGCAGCGTCGATTATTATTCATTTAATTAGCTAGAGGCGCTGCACGCGTGTGCAGTATGCCGGGCTGCCGGGGAGTAGAATAGACACCGGCGAATTATCGTCTTCTCTTCTTCTCCTCGAATAGTGTCCAGAGCATAGGCCCAATGAAACAGGCATGTTCAATTCCTGCTCTCACTGGGACCGCCGATAAACGTCCCCATCCGACGGACGGGAATCACGCATGAAGCCCGACATGAGGCTAAATCTGGGCGCATCATCTCTCCCTCCCCCACGGATAACAATATTTAAATGATTCAATGAGTATTATAACAGTCCAAAAGAGGATGACATTTAGAGATGGAAAAAGGCAAGAAATGTTTCTTTCTGGGTAATTATATTTCTCCATATCATACTTCTCTGGGTATAAGTTAAAATGGTATGATTGATGAATTGATGATATAAAATGATGAAGTTTAAATAACTGTTATACAATAGGACATGGATAGGATAACGATATATTCCACTAGATGAACAAAGGAGAAAATCCTTCTTGAAATGAAACACTGGAAAACTTTCAGACAGTGGTACAATTGGTCAGTGGTTTTAATGCAATGATTTGTTAGTACTATTGGGTCTAGTATTGTCTGAAACACAACTCAGTGATGTGATTTTTACTGTATCAGAAACTTGATTATATTATTATTATTCGTTCACACATAGCCTATATGTAACAATGTACATAGCATATGAGTGTACATAGCAACTTGGCACATCATCTTAGACAGAAAAAATGTCACTTGAAATGTACACCCTATGTCACATTTTACTCACGGGGAAAATATAGAAAAGATTTACGTGAGAAAGTACGTGTAAATACCTCCTACTTAAAATTGTGTAAATTCTTATTGATATCCTAGCTGTTTGTTACAACACTATACATGATCATAAACGTAGTATATTCAGCATGGTGTCAGAATTGCCTGAATGTAGTGAACATGAGGTGCACATAGTCTATACCAGTCTGCACGATGTGAAACTTCCACAGTTGTTTCGCGGAAGGTGGCGCTCTAATCTCAACGTTTTGGGGAGCCAATGAGGTCATTGACCATTGTATCGGATCACCACCCGGCAGCCCAGGCAGGAAGGAAGCCCCCAATTGGGCTGAAATTTAAATAGCATATACCGGAAGCTGGTTGGGGAACTCTGACCATAGTAATAAAGCCCCACAATAACCACATCCACCTAATTCCACGGAAAGTAGACCGTTTACTTGGAAAGAAATATGTTGCAAATGCGTTCAGAATTAGGTAATAGTTACCCTCTGTCGACATTACCAGATTACATCAACCAATATATTGATGTAAAACTAATCACCCGTAGTATATTGTAATTTGTTCTCAATTTGCGCCTAACTTCAAATTGCAGATCCTAATAATATAATTTCAAGTTGTGCCCAAGCAAAAAGCTCACGCAACAACATTCATTTCTTCCTCGGAGAAAGATCAGTTTGCTCTCCGAAATTTAGAGCATTCGAAGGTTCGACCACACAAGATCCCAGAAAATTTGTCATATTTTCGATATATTTATTTTGGAGTAAGATGAGTTAGGTTCGGGTCACCCTTTCCGATGAAAGCGCTCAACAGGCGGTTTACTCATAGTAAATTTACTACTAAACGAACAGTATTGATTTACCAGAACTGGAAACAGTGTTCAGGAATTAAACCCTTTCCTAAACACTATTTTGACCGCACATCTGAAACACGTTGAAATGCTAGACGCGGTGCCAAATTCTGAAACGTGCGGTATTTGAGTGCTATCATAAACAGCACATATTTATTGCTAGATCTGTCTAGAGATTAAGCACGTTTCAAAAGTGGGTTCAACATATTGTGTCAAGAAGAATGTCGAATTCTTAAACACTGTTTTTAGAGTGTATGTTTGAGTGATACTTGGTCGATACTTATAGCCTGCATTGATTAAGAATATGATATAATCTTTATATGGGCTTGTGATCGGCTAATTGGTTAAGAAACCAACATGTGCATAGAGGAATCGTGCGATTTGTCAAAAAAGAGGGGAGTAACTGATCACACTCTCTTTTGATGAGATAACACGAGTTAAAGATATATCTAATATAGGTTGTTCCTCAATGCCTTCGGAAGACGTAACATGTCGATCAGAATAGCTTTCATGCTGATTGGATCAGGGAAACCAATCTATTTAGGATGACACTACACCTAATAGATTGGGTTTCGAATATATCAATGGTGTGGCATTAGGGATCAACCTAATAGATTTATTTTCCTCTTATAAAATCGTCTTTTTCGAAGCGCTGGATCATCACACATTGTACTAATTGATAACACCGGGGTGATGGTTTGTTCAGTTTGAATTGTGATTACCGATAAGTAATTCAATAACCTGCATGGGTTTCCATGCATGTATGATTGACAAGGATAAAATTAATGAAGCAAACGATGGGTTAATATAAAAGAGAAAAGTCAAAACATCTATAATACAAAAACGAATTGAGAAGAAATAAAGAGATGACTTCAGGTTACATGAACCTTTCGCCATCATTTGTAGGTTCACAGAACCTTACATAACATAGCATACTGCCATGGGGTCTAATTTTGTTTTGTTCTCACAAACAAAGAATCAGGTTTGACACCGGAGTGAACAAAATCCTCAACATATATAAAATATACTTTACAAAATAGAATTTAAATTATATTTACAATCTAGAAATTGATAATATACAAGGGTTGTCTTTCTACATGACTTTCCGAAATTCATGAGGCTCAATTTGGGGTTACTTGTCATGTTGATATTACTTCTGACACTTTTTTTTACTTCTTGTAGCCTAGATTCAAACATTCCGTCAAACAACGATGTATATTAGCCTGCGCTTTATGGTAAACTATACTGGTATTGTAACCCTAAATTGAGCCTTGTCAAAATCATTTCAACATCTGTTACTCCACACTATTCTTGTTCTCTCTCGACTCGAAGACTTCCAACCATAAATGTTTTCACATAATACATTTGAAGACAATAGAAAAATAACTCTTCAACATTCACGTAGTTTCCAAGTGATGTATGGTAACAATAATAAATATGTACAAAAGCTGTGAAAAAATATTGCAATTTCAATGATGCGTCATAATCATGGCCAGGCTGAAATCTCTCTTCTAACAAAAGAAGAGAGACAATGAACGTAAATCAATACGACATTAGCAAGCCTCATTTTCTGACGGCGTTACACTCTCCCCTTCTAGAAGGGTTTTACGAACTGGTAGACCAGCCGCTGTGAGATGTCGGTCTTCTTCATGATACCTTTCTTGTAGTATTGCCTGATGGAGCGGCTGAGTTTATCGTAGTTCATCGCCGGCCGGTTCTTGCGCATTCCCCAGAGACGGGCGACCTCCACGGAGTCCTCGATCTTGAAAATACCTACAGAGGAGGAGTAAAACTGATAAGCAGGCGCCGCTTGGGTACTCTCTTAAATGATCAGAGTCGAAAATGAATTCAATAGACTGTTCTCTAATACTGTACCTTTACTCTCTGGAAGTGAATTTGTATGGAAATTCACTTCGAGGAAGTGATTTTTTCACTATTCCGGAGTTCAAATATGTCTATTTTCTGCTGAAATCTTACAATTCTCTATTCATAATTGAATAGAATCTAGTCAGATATTTGACTAGAATCTATTCGTGGCACATCTGATATTTATTCTAGTCAATTTGACCAGATTGTTGTTAGAGTGCAGAGCTGTGTCAGCAGGAGCGTTCATCAGGGATTTGTTCTTCCTGACACTTTCTCAAAAACCTAAACTCTGCATCATGTGGGTTGCCCGACTCATTCGATCAGGCAGGAGGTATTTACCCATTACTTTTTGGTGGAACATGGACTTAGGCTAGCATTCTATAGGTTCGGATGCGGTATCGATTTGAAAATCGCAAATTTTGTGGAGAATAATACTTTTGAGAAAGAGAACAACTCTATTATAAGGTGGAAAGGCCATGACTCTGTACCAGCACATGTATTAATGGACGTTGAACCGTTTTATATGGAAGATATTCCCTGAAACAGTTTTGCTGTGTACGGCATCGATGCTGCATTGATACGCATGTTTTTTCCGTACTGGAAGTTCGTCCTACTTTATTCATATGAGTTTTTGCAGCTATTGGAACTTACTTAATCCCTACAATCCGAATGCAGCATCACTTGCAGTGGCACTTTTTTTGTGTGTGCTTTAGGTAAATCCGACTTCTGGGCTGTTTTGCCGCATCCGTACCTATGGAATGCTAGCTTTAGGGTGGCATAATAACTGAACCAGGGACAGGGTATCGAACTTACCATGAGTTCTATCCAGGAATCTGATGCAGTAGTTGTAGCTGTCTGGCTGGATCAGGAGCTCTTGAAGGAACTGCCAAAGTTGGATGGCTCCCGTGTGGTGTGGGGTCATCGAGGTGTTAGGACCGGTGGGACGGGTGGGGGAGGGCGACGGCTCTTCTGCAAATCAACAAAGGAATATACAACCGTGACGAGTGACCATTCTTAATTATGTATTACGGGTACGACATGTCTTGACTTTTGAATAGGCCTACCATTGAATCATAGCTCAACTTGAGGAATAGAAACGATTATTGATAGTCACAAGCAAATAATATTTACCCAATTGATAGCCGCTCGTGATGCTCATCCCAAAGTTGGGATGAGAGGTACCTATATTGCAATGCAGCTTTCTTTGCTTCAACCTGTATAGAAATTGCATTAGTTAAATATCCTATCCGTGATATAATATATGCATCACTCATACATGCATAGTATACTACTTTGACAGTTCTTCGTTCTACTTACACGAATCCTTACATGTGTATTTTTGGAACTCACGAGAAAAAGGCTATTCATTTTACATAAAATATCATGTTAACATTCTTTGCAACATAGGCCCATTCCAAATTAGGAACTTGGCTCGACAGGTAGGGTATGTGACCTAGTTCCGATTTCGAGACTTGGGATCAGATTGAATAATTGGCGATGTATAAAGTAATGACTGTACGTAATGCCTACCTTCGTCTGAAGAGGACCCTGAAGCGATCGAGCTAGGTGCGATGTCAGTCATCGCCGGTGAGGCGGGTCCCACGTTGGGCGCCACATGGTACTGGAAGAAAAGCTCGTTGGGGTCATAGGTCATCTGGGGCGGCAGCATGCCATGAAGTGGCGAGTGATGGTGTTGTGGTTGGTGTTGTTCCATGTACTGTTGCTGCTGATACTGGCTGATAACAGGTTTGACATCTTCTCTTTGGACTGTGAATGAAAAAAATTGAAGAAGAAGTTAGTACGAGCACTCTGTTTGCTGTTGCCATTTGCCAACACCCAATCGTGTCAAACCTCCTAGCCCACAGCATGCGGACAGGTGTGAATGTTGATATGCCATTAATTAACAATGAGCTTCCGTTATTCCAATCCGTTCCCAACTTTCAGTATTGTGTCCACGGTTTACTGTCTCTCAAACGCATTTGAGTGAATGATCTCAAACACAATATCAATAATAGTCATATAAATGCATATTCAGTAGCCAACAGCACCAGATAAAATACACTTTTCTAATCTTGCGTACACGAGCAGAAAATTCGATGGTTCTACTTCTTTCATGCGCTTAGTAAAATGTACATGATTGACCGATACTTATGTAGTTAACAGTTAAATTTACTATTTCTAGAATATCCTGAATGGCTGAAGGTCGCGCCAAGTTCCCGGGTGAAAACCAGTTCCTCGAAAGTTATCAACTGTGCACAGGATGCAGTGGCGGACATGTGATCGCTTTCGGAAGTGGTATTGGCCCGGAGTAACTCCAGAAAAGCAGCGTTTACCGGAAGCAACGCAGCCTGCCGTTTGTTATTGTACGCCATCAAAGCCATAAATGGTGACAATTTCCTGCCGATTGTTCCAACACACTAATAGCACTCTTAGACCGAAAGTGAAAGAGGCACTAATTGATAGGTGCACAGGTGGGAATACGAGCTCTATAATTCGAAGTCACGGCGATGTTTCACCAGAAATAGCCAATCGAAACTGGATAATATAACATTACACAAACAATCAAACGTTTAGCTATTTCGAGACGTTTGGTAATCAAACGTTACAGACATAACTGGCTAAACTCAGGCCAACCTGGTCACTTTCATATGGGCCTATTGCCATGTTTGGTCTTGGTATTGAATATGGATGCATGCAATAATACTTGTTTCAATGTTTTTCATAGGAATAAACAATAGCAAAACACATATTCCTGAAGGGGTATGTATACAAGTAGGTTTGTGCCGAGCTATTTGGTGTAGGCGCCGTCAGGCGGTCCAAAAGAACAGACGAATCATCTACAGTAGTCGTCACGATAACTATTGTTGTACACTTCAAAACTAGTAATTTTCTGTTCAAAATCTGGTCGGATGTTTGATATTTTCTGATCGGTGCCCATTTGATCTGATTTCTGGTCTATTCGACCAGGGCTTTTTAGAGTGTACGTTCCCTCAGTTTTATGGATAACTATCAGCTCGTGTCAGATTTCTATCTCATCACTGTTTAACACGTGTTGTGTTTCAAGTACTTTCAGCGATAGTAGGCCTAATCTTGTATCATTTACATCGGGTGAAAAGAAGCATGCGAATTGAGATGGAAGTATTGGGATTCCGGGTATACGTGTAAGTCCCACGTGCTCATAGAAGCCACTACAATAGGTGCGGGGATGTCGTTTTGTCAGCGAACACGTGTTTACTCACTCGTGTGAGGTTACAGAACTGCCAAAAGTAACTAGATAAATTAGAGTGCGACGAGTGCAAATAATGCACTCTAATTGCACTATGATTGCGTTCTTCCTGCATTCATAATCCCCTCAACTTATCAATGCTTACATCTTATTCAGAGTCCCCTCAACCCGCGCTCTTTTGTTCAGTCAGCCGATCTGCACTCAGTGAACAATAGAACTGATAATGGAATGCATTCCCATCCCCCACTCATTCGTGCGGTCACTGCAAGGAGAGCATGACTGTAAAGAATGGGGTCGTCTCGTTACTTCTTGGCAGTGCTGTAGTTATGGGGTCGTATGGGGGTGTTAGCACAATTCGTGTGGTGTACTTACTGTTTCTGACCAAACACTGGACGTTTGAGAAGATCAGGTAGCCGCTATTCGGGGCCCTCTGCTCCAACTCGTCCTCAGACATCTGACACAGCGTGTAACCATTGACCTGGAAATTGCACAAATCGACCTCTGACCGGTTGTACTCCCCGACCAGGAGTTGCACCCATGCTTGCACGTGTTCTGCTGTCCACTGCGTTGGATCTGTTGGAAGATTGAGCGGGAATTGTTTAGCATATTGGAAGATAAATAGTGTGATTGACTGGAAGAGATCCAATAATTATATGAAGGTTGACGAAGACATCAAATACCCCTAACTATTACACCATAGAATTTATAGTAAGGTTATGGGTTAGGCTGGGTACCAGAAGCGTTTTACGCCCCAATGTTTAAACATGCATGGACCAGTCTACATAAACGTTAATAATATTTTCTGTAAGGGCACATGGTAATGTCCACCAAACGTCAAAATCTCCACCATCCGAAAAACAAATAGATTGTATGCAGGTTAATTAGGCATTATAAGCACGGGCGGAAACGAGGTAAAATAATAAATTGAAAAGTTGATCCAGCCAAAGGTTTTCTGCAATTAGATAATTACACTTGACTTATAGGTTCTCCTCAGAACGATTCGAACACATTGTTGCCATCCCCCATACCCATACCTTGACTTATTCCCTTGCAAGGTTCACACCAGTGAGAGGTACCCACACCCCAATTTATCGTGGATATATCATATAGTTCCCCTGATAGTACACTAATAATACATATCCAATCACTGCGAATCGGGATTGTGACGTTTGAGCGAGATCTGATTAAGGGACCAAATCAGTTTAAGGTCATAGCAATCTAAGGGAATTCATCTTCATTCTTCCAAAGATGTGTGGGATTAGGAAAGAACCTGTTAGACTCAATTTTCAAATCTAATCATTAACGAGGGTAGTAGCTCTTCATATGGAACAGGATTGATTGACAGGGTGGGGCGGGCGGGGAGTGGGGGGGGGGGGGGGGATTACCGTACCAGCTAAGATACCCCGAATCT